>NDGM011250810.1:0-18094 GCA_002564305.1 Octomys mimax
ATCTTTTTAATTTATGTGTTATATACTCTGAATAGCTACACTTAAGATAATAGTACACTGTGCTATTGTTATTCTCCTATGATTTTATTATTAAATTCTGTTCTAGTTTTCCATAAAGCAAAAAATTGAAGAAGATAAACATAATCAATTTATAATATTAACTGGACAGCTTGAATTCAAGTTAAGCAATCTCAATCAAAACACCAAATAATTTTCTTGCCATCAAAATCAGTTTACCTTAGCTGGACTTGATGGTACAGGCCTGTAATTCCAGGACCTAGAAGGCCAAGGAGGTAGATCATTGTGAATTTGAATTCAAACAACAGAGTGAGTTCAGAGTCAACCTGTACTACATGTGGATAGCCTGCATCAGAATTAATACATATATAAGTAAGTGGTCCCTCTTCTCCATCTAGACTTCTTTCAGGAATTCCATATTTATCAGTTATTTGTTAAAAATTATTTCTTGACATTCTTCCTAATCATCCATATTGTCATTTCTCTAATTACTTCATCTAAATTGATGCTGAGGAAAGCTATAAATTTATTGATTTACTATCCTTTAATGAAAATTTTTTCTTATTTAGAATAAAGTAAATATATCTGATTATGGTGTGTTGCCCATGTACAAGGTTGTGTCTATGTGTGATGTTCTGGATATTCTAATGCACTGGGGACCACAGATTATAAACTCATATTGAACCTCTCCAAGGCCCTTCTTGGCCTGCCTCAAGGGCCAGTTTTGAATTCAGAAAGCCCGCTTCCTCTGGATCCTAGTGGAGATGACACTCACAGGGCAGGACGTGGCCTGCTGAGGACCAAGCAAGGAAGAAGTACTCAGGCATAGGGATGAACCTCAACTTGTTTCCTTTATGATGTTAAACTGCCCATTGAATCACCCTGCTTTGCTGCTGCAGGAAGAGCACTGCAGCCCTCCCCTGCACAGGTGAATCCCACGGTGGCTGGATAGAAAAGCTGGGCCTTTGTACTCAGAGAACACTGACCTCCAGAGCCCCAGTTGCTTGTTCTTCTTGTCTCTTTTCTTCCTTTCTTTTTCTTTTTTATTTTTCACTGTGTGCTGTAACTCAGGCAGGAGACTGGGAATCACTGCATGGTTGTTGATAGGCTCTATGAAAAGGGTTTCAAATATTAACACCATAATTTCATTAAACAGACACTCACACACTAAAAAAAAATGAGATATACACAAAGAGGACTTATGACAAATTATGAAAAAGATTATATGATATGACTTCTGAAAACAGTAGTTGCCTGTTTTAAATCAAAAAATTATTTTTTTACTTTTACTTTTGCAAAGAATGCAAAACATCAATAGAAAAAAATCAGCATAAGAAACAATACAAAATTCCATGAAACAGAGTAATAGGAATTCAACGATGGTTACCATATTCCATGGCGTTATCATTCTGGTTAGTTGTTCAGTTTACCAGGTATGTTTGTGCAAGATTGTGTTAAAGCAAAATCAAAAGAAAAGCAGAAGAGGTATAAGAAATTCAAACTAAAAAAATACTAAGCCTTAACTACTTCTTTCAAAAGACCAGCAGAAATGGGCAGTACAATTACCCAAAAATCCTGCATGTATACCTAAATATCTTTCTGCCTTCTTTCATTTGCCTTTTTACCATCTCAGATTTTCCTTCCCATGGAATAAATTCTTCTCAACAGTACCTATTGTTCCTTTCATATTTCAGTTACTCTTTCACGTTCTCATACTAGCAAGATAATATGATGGCTGCACGAGTCCAATTTCACTTAATAGTGCAGTTTATTTTTTGTTTTTGTTGCCAAGGACCGAACCCAGGGCTTCCAGCTTGCTAGGCAAGCATTCTACCTCTGAGCCAAAACCCCAGCCCCACCAATACAGTTTTTAGTTGCATCCATTTATCTACAAAAGCCTCAAATTAATCTTTTTTATAGCTGAAAAATACTCTATTGTGTAAAATTACCATAGGTTTTTTGTCCATTCCTCAGTTGATGGACATTTGCATTGTTTCCAAGACCTATGACAAGTTGCACCACTATATACACGAGTGCACATGCATCACTGTGGCAACTGGAAAATCTAGGAGGGGAATAGCTGGCTTGAATAGAATCTCTAATCCTAGTATTTTGAGGAGTCTCTACACTGATTTCCATAGTGGTTGTAACAATCTTCACTTGCACCAACAGTGCAGAAGGCTCCCTTTTCGCCACAGCCCCTCCAGCATTTGTTGTTTGACTTCTGAATGACAGCCATTCTTCCTGGTGTAAGGTTGTACCTCAGCATTATTTTAATTTGTATCTCTTGAGTGACCAGTGATGTTGAATATTTTTATCATGAAAAATTTACAAGTAAAATTCTTACTGAAAAATCATGTATTCATTTTAACAAGATTTTATGTTAATATGTAGAACTAGAAAAATTATTGACATACGTATTCTTATTCACAGACATGTATGCCCAATTTAAAAGTAAATGTTTATTTAAATATCAGCACATTTATTGCATTCATTATGTAAAGTGCAAGCATATTATCCTATTGCGAGACAAGAAGTAAAATAAGTGGCAAAATTTACACATAATTTGTAATTTAGCTTCGTTAAATACAGATATTATTTAAAAGAAGCTATTGTAGGGTGAGACCAGCACTTCCAAATTCTCCATACATTTTTTTAAGGAAAAGTGTTAAGTGGTGATGTTTTCTTCATCAAAAAGTTGATGTAAGATTACCTGCAATTATTTACACCTTTTGAAATTATTATGATAAAATTGTTACTAAAATTTGTCTTCATAAGATATGCATTTGAAATCTGTAGAAAATTACTACCTGATTCAGATTTAATTAAAATACCTACTAATAGCTCAGCAGACTAAGATCCTGCTTAGGCAAGCACAGGGACCAGGTTCGATGCTAGGCACCACATGCCTTGCTGACCCTGCCCCTGGAATGTGCTGAGCCGGCAACTGAGTTCTGGTGTGGTGGCACAGGCCTGTAATCCCAGCTCTGGGGAGGCTGAAAACCGTAGAATCACCCCAAGTCGGAGCTGTGCAGTAAGACTCTGTACCAAATATATTCACTAACAAAAAACAAAAAACACCTACTAATTTTCTTGTAAAGTATTCTAAGTTTTAAATGGTGCGTGCAACCAATAATAGAGTACATCAAAATCTTTTCAAAAGAAGCACATCATGCAAACATCATGCAGATCCCCATATGTGTGTGATCATCGGTTTCACTAAGAACATATTATTTAACACTACAGCACAACCTGCAGTTAGTTAAGCTACAGGAATGACTTGATAAATAAGATTCATATTATCAGTAATTTTTCATTCTTTTCCTTCTTCCTCAAAATTAGGCTTCTCTTAGGCTTCTAATGAATTTTCATATAAGTATGCTGCTTTGTCAGCCACTCTGACTGACAGGGGCTAAGAATAAATCCATTCAATTTGCCTTATGCAGCATTTAATTAAGGATACTATCAATAGAACTTCAGGACGCAGAACAAGGCCAATTTGAAGTATTAACCTCAATCATGCCCTCAGGGCCTTAGACTCACGACCTGCTGAGCCCCAGGAGAGGCCAGTAGGTTTGATTTTTACAGCTAGCATGGAAGATATGACAGTCTTTTCCCCACTACAACCTATCAAGAGAGTTGAAAATGACCTGCTTATAGGCAGTATCTGCGCCAATAAGTAAAGGAGGCAACTAAGGCCAAAACTCGATCCTATTCCTAAAACAGAGTAAGTCAATGTCTTACTCCCACTTAATGTGAACAATTAAAGCAAAGTGGTGCAGATTACTCCACTTACAAGATATATGGTTCAATTTTATTTGACTGAACACTACATTGGTTTGATTAAGCCTCATGGGCAATGTCACCGGGCACATTTGATTTCTATACTCAGCATAAACCAGGCCTATTTTAGAATTAAAACGATAAGTGTAATTCTATTGTTTGGAAGACAATATGTTTGCTCCACCACAATGATTATTGTGTATTACTGAAGGAAATTTGCATTTGAGGACAGTCACTACTGTGTCAGAAACAACTGAGTAGTCCCGACACTGTCCACATGAATTAATCTGTTGTTACAAGATGTGGATGGAAATGACTGACCTGACAGCAGGTGCAATTGACCTAAACAATGCTTGTTTCTCCAATGAGGCTAGATGACAATGATAACCCACTATTCCTCTATTTTCTATCATTTGGGTAAATTAAATCTTCCATTCCTGGTGATAGAGTTATCGATCTTTGTATAGCAAAAACACCAGTGTTTTCCATAGCAGGAGTTATAACTTCATATTGTCTCTAGCAATTGCCTTTTTGACTCCAAACCTTGCCTCAGATGCTGGAGAACATATTTTACTAAACTCTTGGAGACCTATTATATACCCCTCTTTGAACTCTATTAGTCAATTGCAAGGGCACCCATAAAACACAGTCCCCATTCATATGGTTATTTTCTGATTGATATCCCTAAGGGAGTCCAGAGGACAAGGACCAAAATTAAGGTCTAGTACCTCTCTTGGCTGAACTACCACCTAGAGTGTGTACCTCCAGACTAGGCCTGGTTTTCTGTTAGAGGAAATATGATCATTATAGTCAAGAATGAATCTTAATTTTCTTTAATAATTAGCCAATAAATGCCCAAAAGAAGTTTATCTCCACTCTGTATATAGCAATTTTCAGATAACAAGGCTGGCATGCTTCCTGCTGTGCTAAGGATCCAGGTAGTAACTTTTAGCTATCAAATTGTTTTGCTAAGTTGTACAAATAAGAGGAGGTGATGGAGGTAGAGTTAGTTATCACTTTAAGTTGATGTTTAGGGAAGGATTCCAGAATTCAATGATGCCACATACTTGCAGAGAGAAAGGGGTTGACATTATCGGCAGAGCCCTTGACTTTTGACACACTGGAGTATAGTATTAGCCACATATGACTCTTCATACAATACTGTGGATGGTCTAGAAATGATCAATTACAAATAAGTGTGTATTTTTAATCTCAATGCAGAATGACAAGTAACATGTTTTGCTAGGCCAAAGAAACTATAGACCATTATTATCTATAAAGTGCTAAAAGTTTACTACATTGAAATGCCAATTGACTTATGCTGCCTTTTCTGATGTTTATTGTTTTAGCTTTGGAAGATTTTAATAGTGAAAAGTGGGAAAATCATATAGGAATAATGAACTTCCATAAAGCCTAGATGTTGATAGTTCTTATTTATGTTTGTGAACTGGTTCTGAATATCAAGGGGGAAAAGCAAATAAAAGAGGAATGTGGGGGCCGAGGAGACAGCTCAGTAGAATAAGTGTTTGCCTGGCAAGCACCTGAGTTCAATCCCCGGTTCTTAAAAAAAAAAAAAAAAGAGGAATGTGGCTTAAAACTTGTATGTCCCCATCATCCTACTTATAGGAACCTAAAAAGAGCTATTTTATTTTATTTCTTAGTAAATGAGCATTCTACAGAGAATTAGGTGGGGTTTTACTGTTTTGTTTTTTGTGGTACCAGTGATCAAATGCAGGACCTTGCATGTGTCAGGCAAGTGTATATGCTGCTGAGCTATATCCCCACCCTAGGTGGCTTTTTAACAATCATTTCAGAATCACAGTAGGTTTGTAGGTTTTTAAAATTCAATGTCAAGTACATTCTGTTTATTTTCTTTTATTTTTTTCTACCCTCCAGGCAGGTGTGAAAGTGATTCAGATTTATTATACACATTTGATTATAACATAATTAAACTTTTATGTAAAATACATCAAAGAAAAGTAAGGATATAGTGGAATCAGGTTAAATGTTATCTATGAAAGCTAAATAAAGTACTTGGAAAGAATAATTGCTATAAAATTAATGCAATGAATAACTTTTAACTAAACAGAAATTCAATTGCCAGGGAAGAAATTAAAGTTTGTGATATAAAATTGAGATAAACACAGTTACCTATTTTTTTTTTTGATGTATTTAGTACAGGGTCTATAGGGTCTCACTACACAGATTGTAATTATAGCGATCCTTCCTGGTTTTCAGCTTCCCAAGCACTGGGATTACAGGTGTACTCCAACATGTCTCAATGGCCATCTCAGCACACCCCAGGGTCGGGGACAGCATGGCAGCTCAGGGATTGAACCCCCAATCCCTGCATCGGTCCAAGCAGGTGCTTTAATCCACTGAGCTATCTGGCCGGCCCTGACAGTCCTCAATTTATTATGGTAGTACTTAAAATTTTCAACTTCATGAAGATAGAAAGCCAATATATATTCAGTAGAAACACATGGGTCATATTTTGAATTTTGATCTTTTCTTGTCCTGTAAAATGTCCCATAGCACTCTGCTGGCAATGGTAGCAAGCTATGGCTTCCTGTCCCCTGGAGGATCAGGAGAATAAACAAGATTAATGCACTACACTGTTATTGTGTGGTGGATACACATTTCTGGGTAATGAATTGCATTAGATCCTCAATAATTTAGCATAAACGAATCACCATGATAGATGATTTTGCCTAACTACAGATTAATGGATTTTCCTGAGCATATTTGAGGTCCAGTATGGCGTTCAATAGTTAGGTGTATTAAATGCATTTCAACTTGGACTGTTTTTGATTTACCATACTCTACTTTTTTAGTTCAGTGCCAAATGGCTTTGCAGTTTACTACAGAACAGGAAATCTCCCTCACCCTTATTAAACTTCCCTAAGATTTCCTTAGGTTCCTTCTCCATACAAATTAAGCATAACTGAGTTAAGCTCCTTAAAATGTCAAGTAAAATATTATAAATTGAACTCACAAATTAAATTGTAAAGAATTTATTCCCTTTTAGGATTTTTTCTTCCTATCTAAGATACTTGAATATTCATTTATTTAAATTACATCTTGACCCTTATTAAAATTCTAGTTTCTCTATTAGAATTTCTAATTCTAATATTTCTAATATACAATGAATATTTTATTTTCAAAGAACTACTATTTAAATTAAAATTTTTTGTTTGTTATAATTAATAGCATTAATTTTATACATTATATTTATTAGTATTATTCTAGAGTGTTTATTTATCATATATAATTTGGGTAAGGTAACACTGATTAAATATTTTTGGTGTTAATATCTTATTATTTGACTTTAATTTATTCGATTCTAAATTGTACACTTTTAATTATTTATTGGGAGTGGGAAATTGGGGATAGAAGCCAAGGACTCACAATTGGGTCTTCGTTAAGTGGGTCCCACATGTTCTCACTAGGGTTAATTACTTTTATATAAAAGCAAAAGTACTAAAAAGGCACATAGTAATGTTAACAACAGCATATAGATGAGAGGTTTAACATTTGTCACCAATCATTCATAAACCAATTTGACATTATCTTTGAAGTTGTATGGTACTCTATGAGGACTAATTATGGTCTTAAGTACACAAAAGGAAATTAGTACAATGGAAGATCTGTAAAAGACCAATCACTGTAGTGCTGTTTTTTAAGAATAAAAACAAGGGAACATCTCAAATATTTCCTGATTTGAAAAGAATGAAAAACTTGGTCATGGAATATTTGCATATCAGAAAACTTTATTTTTGTTAAAATAAACCTGCTACATGCATAATATATATATATGTAATAAATTAAGAATTCATAAGTCTACATACAATAATGTGCCATTTTATGACTCAGTGTTACAAACCTAAATAGTTGTTTTTGTATAGCTTAAATATGACAAAACTATTTTCTTAAAAATTAATTAGAGAAATAGTTAACACCAAAGTGAAAAAAAACATGATTCAGGGTAAAAAGGTGGTGTTGTTTGTACTTACATAGATATTTTTATTAGCCATGCAAGTTTTGACATGAAAGTAGTATATTTATTAGGTTTAAATAAGGCTTATGTATTAAATATGTATATCTCAATGCGTTTAGTGGAAAATAAATAATTCAATACAGTAATAAGTTTGAAGAAAATAAAGGCAATGTCCACTTATACATGCATCTTCTTATCACACCTACTACAGCCTACACAATAGCCAAGGAAGTGAAAAGTGGCTAAAATTGAAACCTTAACCTTGGGAAAATAACCTTCGATCAAATTTTTAGAAATTGTCAGGAGGCAATCAGTTATTTTTACCTGACAGCTAAATAATCATGGGGCCTCATTCTCATGATGGAGAGGTCCAAAACTTTAATAAAATCTTTCTTTAGCAAGAAATTGTTTTCCTTGATAGTCATGGCCTTTAATAACCATCTTCAAGTTACCATACATGTAGTCTCCCACTAGTTTGTGCAGAATCACTTTGTGAATTTAACAGAACCGTTTTCTCTTATTTTGGAGTATTTTGATTATTGTTTTGCATTGAGCGTGTGTGTGTGTGTGTGTGTGTGTGTGTGTGTGTGTGTATCTGTGGGTGTGGTACTGAGAGTTGAACGCTAGACATTCACATATTTTATATTTTATTTTTTGAGGCATGGTTTTGATAAGTCATTAAGTAGCTCAGCGTAGGCAAGAAAAAGGTGAACTTTCTACCTCAGTCCCCCAGAATGATTCTCTTCACCATAACAATGATAGGGATACAAAATGAAATGATTTATTCATAATAATGGCTATGATTAAAAAAAAAGACTACGATCACAAAAGTGAATGTAATTTGGCATTTGAAACACAATAGACATTAATCTTTAATCAAGAATTTGTTCATATGGCCCTAGGCAGGTCTTAAAAATACATAAATTTTATCTCTAGAAATCTATAAATAGGTAAAATTTAATCATTTGAGTTCATTGAAATCATATATTTGCTGAGATTTTTGTTATGTCCCAGATGATAAGGATAAGATAATTATAATTCTTATAAATGATAAATAATAAGGGCAATTCTTGCATCTACACACTTGAAGTAGAGTATTAACTAGAAGAGTATTAAAATGAAAAGAGTCAATGACAAGATTCATGTGTATGTACAATTATCTCTATAATATGTACTTCAAAATGAAATTACACATTTTATGAGTATATATGCTACTACAAATGTCTAATAAGGCTTACCAGTATTTTATATTTTAATATTGAATATTGATCTTGCCTACTTATGTTCATATTTTAAGCATAAATGTTTAACTATAACAATAAAAATATTAGATTATGTCTTTTAAAGTCATATAGATATAAGATTTTTAACTTAAGTATAAAACTTTGATAGAACAATGTATTAATTACTAAATATTGATATTCCTCAATAAAATTTTTGAATATTCTAACTTTCCATTGAAAAATTTAATAATCAAACTTCTTGAAAATACCATGAAGAATGTGGGTCCTCACCCACAGCTCTAGGCTACAGGGGTCCACCTCAATAACACATCATCCAGTGTCAGAGGGACTCTACTCGACAGGTGTAAGGTCTCCTGGTGAGAATATAATGGAAAGTAAAATCACGAAGATGATTTCCAAAAGACATGAGAGAAGTCAAGTATGTTTTATCACAATCATTTATCTAATATTATTTAAATTAAAAAATTTTCTTTTATTCATATTCACATAGAAAACATGAAGTCTTAGAATGATTTAATGCGCACAATTAAATCATTACAGCAGCTGTTCCTATAAGCTGCATTATAAATATTTCAAAAAGGAACTTCTAAAGCATAAGCTGAGGATCAAAATAAATATTTTGCCATTCAAATTCTAATGAGTTCATCTATGTTTTATCGTTACTTTAGACACATTTGTATTATTATTTCTGTTGTATACTGTGATTTTTGGTCTACCTTAGCATCCTAAGTAAGTATGAGGAGTACTCAGAGTAAGGTATTTCTGGAAAATACAGAAAACTTGCATCATAACATAGGGTAGAGATTTTAGGGGCTCTTTTACAAAACAGCATGTTATATAACAAAAGAGATATGATTTGATTTTGTATTTCCAAATGAATAAAAAATAATAAATAATTTAAAATTATATTATACTTTTGCATACTGTTGTAGTTTGTGTCTAATTATCCCCCCAAAGTATCATGTAGTCATGGGGCAGAATTCTAGAGTTTGTGATTAACTCATAATTCACTGGGATTATGGGTATGAGTGCTGCTGGGATTATGGATGGGATTATAGGAAGTAACAGCTACAGTTCCTCTCTGTAACCATTATTGCCCCTGCTCCTGCCCCTTTGCTTTCTTGCTCTTTGCTGCCACCATGAATGATTGACCTTTGTCATGTGCCACTCTGCCTTAGAGCCTGAGTATGGACTGAAACCTCCACAGACTGCAAGCTAAATTAACCTTGCCTTCCTTAATTTTGGGTGTCAGGTATTTGTCCTAGCAATGAGAGAAGAGTAACCAAGACACATATTTGTTATTTAAGCCAAGTTCTCACTGTCTTAGACTAATGCCAATAATTTATAGTTAGTGTGGATCTAGAGAGGGTTATTTTATACCATCATTACTAATTATTTCATTCTATTTTCCTTCACATTATTTAATCAGCTCTTAACTATAGCAATGCAATTTCCCTTGTCACTGAAAGTTGTCTTCCTTTCAAAGTAAATGATTGCTACCAAATCAATGCCTCTTACCTCTAATTAAATGAATTAATGGATTTGGGCACTGAAAAAACTGATGCCTATTCCTTACAAACTATTCTGAGTTCCCTTTCAATAATGGATTATCTGATGAGCAATGACAGAAGAAAGCTCAAGGAGATGGCCTAGATAATAAATTGGACATAAAAACATTGCTTAACTTTGGTCATCTTCCTGCTAACGTTTCTTACAGAGGACAATATTAGGCTGAACACTCTTAAAATAGAACTATTTTAACTGTGAGTCCAGGATTCATCTTAACTTTAAAGAGAGGAATCCATAATTCACGTATCTTCTAATGCCTTTTTGTTCTTCATCTCACTCAGTAGATGATTGGGATATTTATTCTGAGATGGTGTTGATGATACATATGTATAGCAGTTATTATCAAAACATGTGCATACTCATATTTAAAAATTGTTACACTAAAAGATACATTTCATTACTTCAATTTGAAGTACTCCCTTCATGACAGCTTATTTTCTGCAAAGTGATTCAGTCCAACGACATTGGCATGTATTCTTTCCAGTGACGATGCCCCCCCTCGACTGAAGCACATTCCACCAAGATCCCTGCATCTTAGTATTACCACACTGGAGAGCAAACCTTAAGCATGTGAAGCACGGAAGGGTAAACCACAGCATCTGCACCACGCTCTCCCTCAAAATACATACAAATATACGCAGGCAAATTCTCTAGTTACCTTGTGGAAGTAAACTCAGTAGATGGCTTCATAGCATTTGAATTTTTGTTCAAACTTTTTCACTTTCCCTGGGCTCAGGTTTTATCCATGTGGTAGCATCTGTCAAAATGTCTTAATTAAGGCTGATATTCCACATGTAGACAAACCACATTGATTCAACTACATATCTACGAATGGACGTGTGATCTGCTTCCACATTTTGGAAACTGTCAATAGAATACTTATAAAAAGTGCAGTAGCTGCGCAGCACAAGAAAGAGCAAAGCATGAGGGAGGCCTTTAAACACACTTCATTTATCTGTGCCAACATCTGTGTTTATGTGCATCTGCCTGATCTTTCTGTCATGAGTTGTGCCTAACACAATCACATCAATGCTTGAAAAGGTAATTTTGAGGAAAATTAATTATAGGAAAAATATCTCAAATCTTTTATTAAGTTTCACAGGGGAGTTCTACTATAAAATATACTTAAAATAATAATATCATCTTGGTTTAAAAGATAAAAATTGATTTACTGGTGGTTCCCATTTATAGACTATTTCTTCCATTCTTCTCCTTTTTACTATATACAGATGGGAAATGTATATATATATATATATATATATATATAATATATAATGTACATATGTATATGTGTATGTGTATATATGCCTATATACATATACATTACTTACAATATATGCATATAATATGCTTATGCACACAATTCCTCCAATTATCATTATAGACATCAAAATTTGTCTTGATGCTACAAAGAGTTAAAGCTTTTTATGTTACCTCAAATCCTAACTCAGAAGCAAAGAGTGAATTTGTTTTTAAATTGCTTAATTTCACACTCTACTAGTGTTTTCAAGAAATGTTTGTGGAAAAAATAATTTCCTATGCCACTACAAGTTCAGACATGTCTATCTCTTGTCTTGAAGAAAACAAGAAAGACAACAGTGTGAGCAAAAAGTTCCTTAGAATATAACTTATTATCATTAGTATACTGGAGATATTTCAGCATTGTATTCTGGTGTTGATTTGTACCTGAAGGGAAGTCTATAGATAATCTTTAGTATTTTCTTGATTATTTTGCCTACGCATTTCACTACGATTGAAAATAGCAACTACACTGGAATTTTCATCTATTCACCATATCTCCTGTTTATTAAAATCTTATTATTTGGAGAATACTTCTTGTCACTATACATTTAATATTTAGATTTTTTACTATTTTATTTCTTATCTTTAGAAGACCAGTGATTTACAGCATAAATCTCTGCTGCTAATTCTCATGTATCTTTTAAACAGGTGGAATTTTTTAAGTGTACATTCTTTGAAATCCTTTTCTGGCTTTTGCCAATTCTATTCCTCAGGACTATAGTTTCTAGGTGATTCAGTAAAAAATACTCTGTCCGAGAAATATCAATAATGATGACATACAAATGCACAAAAGTTTCAGGGCATAAAAAGGTGTTAAAATTATTACATTTGGAGTGACGTATATGCTTCCCTTCATTTGGTCTGTATTTCCCTTATAACCTCTCTCCATTCAAAAAGTAGATAGATAGATAGATAGATAGATAGATAGATAGATAGATAGATATGAGGGCAGTTAGTATTGGAATTAATACTCTCAAATATGCCAATCATGGAAAAATTATTTAGCACCAAATCTAAGTGAAATTATCAGCCAATTTCCATAAATTAGAGCAATGACATTTGCTTAATACATAGGCCTAAAAGTAAGGCAATAAATGATAGTAAACTATTTGTCAGACAGTTTTGCTGAGTGTCAGGTGGCACACATACCTCTCCAAGATGCTGACTTCAGTTGTTTGTCATATGATTCCCCAGCAATATTTTTGTCCTGAAAGAGAGTAAGAGTGGGAGATTCTCTACTATAAGTCTTATAATAAGACCAAATCTTTTATAAAGTAATACATACAGGAATAACACCTTTTGCATTTGTTGTATTACTGTGTTTAGAAGAAAGTCATGGATTATACTAGTCAGTAGGGTGCAACACATAAAAATAACTGTGAACAGGAGGTGTTAGGAAACCTAAGAGGCCTGTTTGAATTGGCACAACATGCTTTTTCCTTTTCTCCAATAATTAATGTTCTTCTTATATTTGTCTCCTGATCCTCTTGTGGTTTTCATCAAGTGCATAAAATTCCAGAACGTATACTTACCATTCAAATCTTATCATTTATACTGACTTTGTGCATTTTCCTTCCCTTCTCCCTCCCTCCATCTGCCTTTTCTTCTCTGTCCCATTCTCACTCAGTCTACAGATGAGGTCATGTGGCGAGAGATCCTATTAAACCATCAATGTGTCACATTAGATAGACATATAGTTCCACTACACATGGTTACTACACAGTGTTTAGACACAAATAATACAACAAACATGGATGTTTACATTCAGAAATACAAGACTTAGGAACGTACAAGGAGTCAATGGTTGATAGTGTCCTAAAATCATATACTGAGAGATTTGTTTCAAAGTGTGGGAATGACCTCTGTGATCATGCACTATAACCTCTGGGTCATAAGTTATTTATCTTGAGGCATCCCTCATTATTATTAACAGTAGAATATATTTAAGCCTGAGTATCTTTATTGGCTGGTAATAAATTTCTAGCAATAAAACATTTGGGGTGTATAAAAATCTATTTCTATTTTTAACTCTGTTTTTCTTTGAGTTCAATCTGGAAAGGTAATAAGTGAAACAACTTCCTTACTTCGTGAATCTGGTGTGAATTTCAATGTCTTTTAATTTGTCAGACAAAAATTATGTTCACAGACATTTTGAGACTGTAAGGAAACTGAAGAATGAAGTTCTTATGTTTCCTAGAGACCTGGAGCTTAGAGAAACTGCGAAGCATTTCCACGATCTATTGAAATAACCCTTGATGTGACTGAGATCTGCAGACCTTTCTGTAATTTAAAGAAATCTTATAGAGTTGTAGATCTGTTTTTGTTTTCCTTAATTACAGATTTTCTCTATATCATACCTGGAAGTTATTATTTGGTGTTAAGATATTCAGTCATCTAAGATGTAAACATTTTCAAATGTATCAATTCAATGATCTGTTTGCTTAACAATTATTTCAAGCGCTTTCTTATTGCAATTTATTCTGTTACAACTACATTTTCACCTACAGCCTTGGCTGGAGCGGAGTCTACTTCCATGTTTGCCTGAGATTTTGTCAAGATTCATTGCCTTCAAGCAATCAGACTTGAGATCCTAATGTCATAATGGTTGGGAGCCAGCAGATAGCTCAGCTAGGTATACCCTGTATGATTCAATTACTATCCAAAGATAAGTAGGGAATTAGAATCCAACAGATGCAGGAAGACAGTATATATTATGTAATGCACCAAGCCATAAGAGTCATGAATTTCATTATTCTCATGTTGTTTAAACACACTCCATAGACACACTCATTTAAAGTTTTGGAGAACATCATAGACGTTTAAGTATGAAAGCCAAGGAGTTATGCAAATATATACATATATTATATATAATGATAAAATTATTATAATATAAATTATACATATTATTTTCCAATGTGTACTATATAAGCACATATATAGCCTACTTTCTAAGATTCACTTTGAATACTTATATTTATATAAAAATGTGCCAATTATCCAAAATATATGTCATTTCAAACAAATTCTTATCAGAACTTAGGTAATGAAAATAAGTTTCACATATTCTTTGAAATTTCCTACAAGTTAATGCTTCATATTATTTTGTCAACCAAAAGATTTGCAATATCTGGCTTCATACCCAGTCATTGTGTATATTAAATGTTAAGATAACCAACCTACTATTTATTTGGCACACTATTGTGTAGATGGAAAGCTGAATGAGGACTGGCCTGGCTGAGTAGTTCTAGTTGGAGCTTGCTTCATTTGTGCGTTTGGCTAGTTGCCGTGTCAGCCAAGGATGGGGCCTCTGGGAGAGCTCTCATCCACATGGCTCACCCGTCAGCCCTATCTGTCCATTTCCAATGGCTATTCCAGGTTTGTTTACAAGGTGGCTGAGAAAGATTCTGAGAAGGAGGAGAGCTGGAGCGACAAAGAGATGGAGAGGAAAAGGAAGAGGAAGAAGAGAAAGACAAAGGAAGGGAGGAAGCCAGAGAAAACAAAAGCACAGGAAATCTTGATGCCTGAACTTGGAATTCACACTATGCTACATCCATGGAATTCTGCTTGTCCCAGTCTTGTTACGTGGCAGAGCATCTGGTGATGCCTAATTCAAGATTCATTGTTCAGCAGCCAGAGAATACAACGCTTAGAGATCCTCTAAAGAACCTATGAGGGCTTTATTACTAAAACTGAACAACACATACTATATTTCCTTATTCTCCTCTCCAATTTTTCTGGCATATCAGATTTTCTTATTTTTCTCTCTTTCCCCAATTTTCTTCTCCCCTTAGCTTCCACTTAGCTTCTGTTTTCTCACTCTGATTTCTTTGCTAAAGCTTTCCTTTATAAATAAAAAACCTTGTACACAGTGTGTGTTGTACTTCTCTTCATTTCTTCATTCTGGAGCATTTCTACTTATCTTCTGATTCTAATCTATAAGGCATGGGTGCCAATACTTGAGGGACTTAGATATCATACTCATGAATCCATGGGGATTGGCAATCAGTCTATGTTATTATGTCTATGGAGACATGCATGATGTCTTTTGGAACAATAATATTTAAAAGTATAAAGCTTTAATAAAATACATACAACTTTAACATCTGTTTGTGTCATACAAAAGCTACAAGAGTATGTTCAATTCACATTGTGTAGGTTATTGAAGTACTTTGATATGTTTGGTATAATGATATTAATCTCACTGCAGGTTAAGAAATAAAGTGACACAGTGCAGACTCAGTTGGCTGACTCCAGTTCTTAGAGCACGGAAAGTACTCAAAATGCTAGGTGATGGTAATGTATAATAAAATTGCTATAATTTAAATTATACATATTATTTTCCAACATGTACTGCATCAGCTTTCTTCTGCCCACATAATGATGTGAACAACAGCAACAATATCACTGAGGTGGAATAATACATATTTATTACTATGCACAATTCTGTAGGTCAGCAGGGCATTTTGATAATTCAACAAAAATCTACAGGGTTTTTTTGTGGTTCTCTGATTTGCTCTGGGTTGTTTTGCAGCTGAGTTCATCAGGATGGGATACTTTTATTGTCCAGGAACTTGCTTGGGCTCAATTATCCCTGCCCCTCCAGTCCCATACTGGCACACCAGCTTAAGCGTGTCCCTGAGATAAAAGCAGAGCAGCAAGAGAAGGATGATCAGAGACAGGAATTCTTGCAGCCCAGGGATGGAACTACTTCACTGTGAATTTTTCTAACTTTTATCTTCCAAAGCAAATTTGAGAGTTATCCCAGATGCTAAGGAAAGGAAAGAGGCTGCACCTTTAGACAGGAGGTCTTGCAGCATTGCAGTGATAATGGTGTGGATACAGAGGGAGAATTAAATGATAATTAATTCAATTATTCTGTTATAAAAAATAACTTTTCCGATTAAAAAAAATAATTAAGTGGTAAGCCGGTAAGAGCTAAAACAATTCTCATACATGTGAATATCATTGATCATACAATATGATACATATGTATCATTGATACATTTCAGTAATCATACATATATGTGTATATATATGTTATATGTGTGTGTATAATTTATATCACAGATGCTTGTTTTTTCAATCCCCACATGAAATTTTAATGAAGAAATTATTCCTAGGTATAATTTTAATAAAGAATAGATTTTTGCAAAATTGGTACTGTTAATGACTAATAGTTCTATTATCATAGTTTCTAAATTTTTAATTGCCTATATACTCTCTTGTTTTCTGTCTTAATATATATACAAACAATATTATATATGCTCATAATACAATACATGTGTGAAATGGATCTTCCTGACACAACAGTACAACTTCTGAACAAATTGACTGAAGATATAAAAATAAACATTTGGATATAAAATTAATATCTTTATAAATTAGAAAAGATACAATAAAATGTATACATAAATGGGCGCATAATATATACCAAAGATTGATATATAAAAATGTCTTTCTAGGGCCGACCAAATAGCTCAGAGGATTAAAGCATCTACTTAGTCAGACTCAGGGGGCAGGTATTCAGTCCCAGGTCTGTCGTGCCGGCCCCGCCCCTGAAGTGCGCTGAGATAATGATTGAGCCTGGGCATGGCGGTGTGCACCTGTAATCCCAGCGCTTGGGAGGCTGTAAACAGGAGAATCACTGTGAGCCTGATATGTGTAGTGAGACCTTGTACTTGATACAAAAAATAAAATTCAAAAATGTCTTTCTTGCGGTGTAGTACTACTATATTATCAAAATACCAACATAATGGATTACCCCATTTTCTATGAAATAATTTCATGTCATACAACAAATGATATTCTTATTGCATATGTATAAATGTTTTGATCTTGTATTTTAAGTTTTCTGAGACAGACAAATTTTACCAGAGTCATTGCTCAGGATCCTAACAGCAGTGTGTGACCATAACCTTATGATCACAAGGGTTCAGAAGGTGACCTAGGACAGTTTTTGTCTTCTTTCTGTGTATTGTGGAAACTGGAAAGAAAAAGTAATAATCAGCAGTATAATTATACGTAAACATAGTTACAATTACAAAATAATTTATTCATAATAATTGTGAAGATTTTTGCCTGACTAGAACATATATTTTTCCTTTGGTTTAAATCTATGTGTAGGGGCTGGCGAGATGGCTCAGTGGTCTAAGGCACCTACTTGGAACAAGCTAAGCTAAGC
>NDGM011250820.1:3378-17830 GCA_002564305.1 Octomys mimax
AAAAAAAAAAAAAAAAAAAAAAAAAGATGCAGCCTTGTAAAACTGCAGAATTTGGTGGGCTGGCTCACCACTGACAACCACTTAACTGTCAGGTCTGTTTGTAGTATCTGTGTTGATATTTTTAGCCTTTTAAAACATCTCTATCACTCAACAATTGTAAATGTTACCAGCATGCAAGTAGCCTTCTTGGTTTGGTAGCTGGATTTAGATGTTAACGGAAGAAAAAACATGCCTGAGGTGACACTAGGTTTGCAGTTCTTATCTTTTTATTTTTTTTTTCAAAATTGGGGGTTGAATTCAGGCCCTTGTGCTTGTCAGGGAAGCACTTATTCTACTGAGCCATCTCCCCAGCCTAGGTTTACAGTCGAAAAACACATAAACATACGGACAAAGTTTGCCTCTGTAGGTCAAGAGTTGAAGTAACCCTCCTGTTCAGGGTTCCTGCTTGGTGTTAAGTTCTTCTTAACTTAGTGAGCACTGATGGCTACTCAGAGTGTTTTGGACCCTGAAGTTGGATTTGTTGATTTTGTCTGTTACTAAGAAACAGTTTCCCATGTAATTTCTTTCAAAGGCAAAAAGTTAGACAAAAATGACATATATTGTGAAATTGAAAGTAAAGTGCACAATACTTATGTGCTCAAAGTCCATGCATTTAAATTCCTTTGTATGATAATTTATGGTGATCATGTCTTCAGACTGCACTATTAGCATACTCACCCCTAACAAGAAGTTCTGCCTCATCTGACACACTGTCTGCTGTGGTCTGTACCCTGCAGCCATATCTCCCAGCATGCATCAGAAGGATGTTCCTGATCATTAAATCTGCAGAGGATGCTTGCTGAAAGAGGGATGAAGTGCCAGTTTAAAATGTTGCAAATCTGCCTAGTTCAAGGTGGTTTAAGGGGAAACTTTGCATATTCAGTCAAGGGCCCATTTCGGCCTTACAATTTATATGATAACAATTCAGATATCAAACATGCCCTATCTTAAGGAATACATGGAAGTTATGTTTTTAACAATTGCTAATAAAGAGTCTTGAACATTTAATATTGCATATAATGACTGAGCAGCTAAGATAGTTAAAATATTTAAATATACACAAACAAGCTCATATTTTAAAACTATAAGAAAAATAATAGGTAAGCAAAGAATGATTGCTTTGCTATTCAGAGACAGGCCTATTTTTGTGGCAAGAAAATTGTATGAAAAGAATAGCAACTTGTGGGAAATTAATTAGGAGGAGGTAGCTGTCAAAAGATTATCTCTTGTGGCTCTTCTTGAATGGTTCCTTTTGTAAGTACACTGTGGGCAACAGAACAAGACAGCACTCAGGTGAAAGCCTGCCCGTCCCAAAGCCACACGTCTTTATTTAACAAAGATAATCTCCTCCCATAACTGCCATCATCAGGGAGCAGCTCAGCCTAAATTTTTGTCAGTGTGTTTACAAAACATGAAGGAGGCTCAAAACACTGGATTCTTTTGGGAAGAAAGATGATTAAAACACAGTTAAAAAATACTGCATTTAAGGAAATCAATAAATACCAGGCAGGGTATCTTATAGGTGTTTTTGTTCACAGGATCAGTGACGACCCTCTACTTCAAAATGACTGATACAAGCCCTTAATTACTCACTTAGGACTTTTGTGGACACTATCACAAAAGAGATTTATTGGGATGATATACAGATCTGGTATTTATAATAACTCATGATTTTTTTCTACAAAGATAAAGCAAAACTGCAACAATCTCAAGATATATGTGGCTCCAAATGATATCTTCACATTAATAAATATGTTTCTCCAACAGTAACTAGATACAATAAAAAGCATTCAGTGAAAGTCATTGAGAGTCACCCTTATAAGATATCTTTTAGTTTTTGATGGAATGAACTTGAATTACCTTAGAAAGTAAAGTCTTCCTAGAAGGCAGTCTCCTGAGAATTATTATTAGTATTATTAAATTATTACTATTTGCGGTACTGGGGATTGAACTCAGGACCCTGTGCTTGCCAGGCAAGTGCTTATTCTGCTGAACTATGTCACCAGCCCTGCGAGAATTACTTGAGAATATTATTGTTGGTCTTTATGTTGAAATGGCCAATGGGTTTTGTGAACCTTATGAGAACCAATTTAATTTCTAGAACTCCCTTGAAATTTTTTTGTTTTCTCCTAGTATCATGGAAAGGATGGGAAATCATTATGAGATTTTTTACAAAACACTACACTTTTCTTTTGATTAATTTATTATCTGTCATGAAAAGGCTGCTGCTTGCTGTTGTTTTAAGTTTTGCCCTTCCTGTTCGCCTTATGGTAAGAACTTCTAAGGTCACTGAAGTTTTCTCTCATGAAATAATTGTTAAGACATGATCTAGTTTAGTGATTTACAAGGAAATGCTTCATGGTGAGAATGCATTAAAATGTCATAACAATTATTTCATAGTATGTGATATTTGTCCAAGAATGTCTTATGCTGCTAATTTCCTTAGGATATATTATTATTCTCAAATTCTAAAAGACAATCAACTCATTTTCATTAGACTAAGTGATCACTTTCAAATCTTTGAAGAAAACTTTGATCTTTATATATAAGAAAAAGGCAAACTGTATGCATAATCGGTTTTAAATCAGCATAATTCAATATTGTTCGAATGGGTTCTTACATATTTATCACAACATGTACTGGGGGTTCAACTACATTTGTCCTCCCAGATTCCTGGAGGGCTCATTTTATGGGGGTACTCAGTTAAATTAATCAGGAACCCCTGTGCACATGAAGGAGACCTATTTCTAATAGGAAATATCATGAAAGGATACCGAAAATTAAGGAGGACTTAATTTTTTCAATATCAATACCTGAATAAAAGGCTTCCGGTATTTTTTTGTTGTTTTGCTATAGTCTTTTGCTTGTTTTTAATATAGTACCGCAAACCATAATAGTAGCAATTTGGCAACAGCGAATGTGCTGATATAAAGCATTGATTAGTTGTAGCTAAACAATATTTAGGAGCATTATGTTCCTCCCGTTAAATAATTGGTTTGTCATTTCACCAACATTTTCCTCCCTGGTAATTTGTTTCTTTTTATCCTGAAAAAGAGTCCTCAAGCCTTTCCCTTTCTCTGGAATTACATTTGAAGCGATACATAAGAGGATGAAGAATCTTAGTTAAAAATCACACAGATGTCCAGAGCAGTCAGGCGGGCAAGGAGTAGGTGGTCTCGGCTTTGCTGCCTTCCCGTGGTTCCCGTGTCAGCACTGGGCAGTGCTGTCCACACTGGAGAAAGCACCAGCTCACCCACGAGGAGCAACGCGCAGACCTTTGCGCTGCTGCCAAGTAAATGGCTACTGGAGGAGTTAAAATCACCCACCACCTTTGGAACCGTCCTTTGCTTTCGGATTATATCTGCATCATATTTTTCAAATCCTAAACAGGGAAGATTAAAGGTAAAATGCATGGTTTGTGAACAGTAAACCCAAATTACCCTTTCAGTAGATTTACTGTTCTTGCAGGAGAAGTAATGAGAAGAATTCACCTGGGAGCCCATTATCCGCAATCTCAGCCTGCGACGCGCAGCGCGCGAGAGGGACCGGTGGCCGCGGTTTAGTGCGCTTTTAATGAAATGCTTACTTACAGCAGATACTTGCTTTCTTAAACGTAAGCCTCCTTTCTCCTTCTCATTTCTTAGGATTTAGTCCTTCTTTTCTGTGACATTTGCTTTATTTTCTGTCTTTTTCTTTGCCTGCTCTCTTCACCTGTATAAATAAACCTGTTACCTGTTGCTTCAAATAAGCTTCCGCTGGCCAGCGCCTACCTCCACGGCGCTCCCGCCTCAGCAGGGCAATGCCCCACCTGGGGGGAGTTAAACGTGCGGTACTAAATGCACAAATGTGTAAGACAGAGGCTGGGAGCAGAGCGGCCTGTCTGTGTCCCTCGTTTCCATTCCTTGGTAACGCAATCTTGTTAGAACAGCTGCTACATTATCTTGACTTTTGTTTACAACGTTAAAATAACAGAAAATGCTGTCTTTCTACCCAAATCCGCTTCTTTAGCAGCATTTATCTGGACTAAAGTTCTTGCTCATCCACCATAACGCTGTCAGTTCTATTCCTAAGACCCAGAAGCTCATTTGTCTTTGCTGTTCAGTGTCTCCTGATTCCTACTGCCTTCAGAGAAAGGCCAGCTCATTGTGCAGACAAGGCTCACAAGGCATCAGCGCTCCTCCTGCGAATGGGTCCCACGCGTTCTCCAGCGTACACCTCAGAGCTGCCTGGCTGAGGAAGCCCTCCCACGACTGGCCTTCGCACAGCCTTTTGTTCCGCCGCACCAGTTCTTTCTCTTGTCTTTGACCACAGGCACTGAGGCACAGCTCAAATGCCATCGTATTGGGCAAGACCTTCTGGACGCTTCCTTGCCTCCCTTCGATGTGCTTCTGTCCTGTTGCAGTGCCACCTGGCTCATGTCTCTAAAGTGGCACTCACTAATTGCGAAAGTGTCCTTCAAGGTCCACTACGCATTCTCCCAGAGCCACACCAGAAAGTAGTGCAGCTGCTGATCGTTAATGAAGCTAATACCCGTGTGCAGAGCAGCCTTCCTCTGTGGCTGACAGTTCCTCTTCCTACTCTTTAATTATTTTCACAAAGAAATGAAGGAGAAAGCAGACTATACAGGAAGAAGCAGAGAAAAGTACAGGTACATGGAATCTACACAGGGAACAGTACAGAACTGTGCGGATCCTTTTGCTACCAATTGTTAGATATTGAACTTTGTAAAATTGCCATACTGCTGAAAGATTTTATGAGAATTTCAGTGTGATAATGAGAATAAAGCCCATAGAAGAGTGCATGGAACACAATAAGTGTTTAATAAATAGTATCTGGTAAAGGGCACTACAGTGCACTCTCAACCAAGGGGAATACTTTTTTAATTGGTATTGATTGCCTCGACAACCTGGGTATCAATGTTTTCCATAGCTACAGTAACTTTTTTTGATAAGTACTTAGATTTATTTTTGATCTAAGTATTCCCCATTTCTTTACTCTTTTTTATAGAGTGGTAGACTTGGGTAATCTGAATGTCGACCTTGCCTCATGGGCTTGTGAAGAGCTCTGAGACCCTGGTGCAGTCACTTTATTGGGGTCATAACATGCACACTATCTCTCTCATGGAATATTGTGGGAAACTTAGTGAAATAATATGCATTCATGAACTATTAGTACTTCAAACATGTAATATTTTAAAAGCACATGATAGCAGACAGCAGTACACAAAGTAAACATTCAAAAATGTTTGATGAAAGAATAATTTAAACAATGAAATATCTTGTCTTTTCATAAGCAGCGAACTCATGCTGAATGACCCAGTCAAACAGCTGCTGAGGGGGACACTCCCTGTGCCCTTGGATAGGGCTATTTTACCTCTCAGTGACCTCACATCGGACACTTCCAGCATGTGCGAACTTAACTTTAAACCCTATAAGGTGCAATTTAAAACAATCTAAATCTCACTGAACATAAAAACACAGCATTTCTGTGAGACATGGATTATTAGACATGACTAATTTTATTGACATGCAATCTTAGTTAAAATATTTTCTCAGGAACCATATGTATGAGTTTTATCTTAAAGTCATACAATAGGTTTCAGATTAATGAAGGTATGGGTTTTAATATTGTTTTTAGAACACGGTGTATATTGATTAGGTGGCATACATAATAGACATCTTCTGAGACAAAATAGTAATAGAAGAAAACAGGCAAAATACTGACAAAATTATGTCTAATATGGTGAAGTATTAAATGTATCAAGTGAATTTAAGTCTCAGAATGGAAAAATATGGCTCTGGCTTCCAACTACTAGGGTTTGATATTTAACTTTCAACACTTATTCTAACAATGGGTTTTTAAGTATTAAGAAATATGAATACACAATTTCACTTGGTAACATAACTTAGAGCAGAAAAGCAAATTGAGAGCTTATTGATCAATTTGGGATGAAAAATAGGCTACTTACAAGTGTAGTCACCAAATCATGAACTCATAGAACTAGGGTACTACCTTGGTTAAAATGAACATTAGGCATTATAAAGCCATTCAAACTAAGAATATATAGGACTAAATACAAGGAAATTTTGATATAATTAATTTAAAAATGAAACTGTTAAGTTATACTTACATTCTAGATGACAAAAAAGAATACGTGAAGAACACTGAGTGAAAGATAAAATACCACAGGGATCACACAAGTACTTTCTTTTCAAAGAAGACATGTAGAGTGAGAGAGCAAGACACTCAGTGTGACTTTAAATGTAGAATTAAGTGGTGTGCTTGTGTTCTGTGTCTCGAAAGATGTCTCATCTGCGCACATGGCTACCAATTCTGTTTCCCCCAGTGGTGACACACATGCTCAATCTTTAAGATGAATGTAAAAAACAGTGCAAAAAGACTGTCAATACAGCATCCCTTTCTTCTCAACTGGTGTTTTTGAATTAAAAGAGTCATGGAATAAATTCACTCAATTTATCAAGTTCATAGAGTTTCGATTTGGGGGGACTGACTCATTACCTTTATTCTGTTATGAAGTGTCTTTCGTGTGATTACTAAAAATTGTAACTTGTCCTCCTATTATCGGCTATTCAATGTATTAATAATTCAACAGATATTCATTTAATTCACTTCTGCCATGCAAAGAGCTCAGGCACTCAGAGATTGTCTATCATAATCCAGCTCTCATAGAGGAAACATGGGAAGAAACACGGAACAGATTTCTCCAGGCCTGCGCGTGGGCTGTTGGGACAGGTGGAGTGCCGTGGCTGTTTTTTCCCTGTGTGATACTCGGACCTGGGCAGGGAAAGATGTTTCTTTCTATGCCTTCCACGTGGGCTTAGCAATTGCTCCATAACGTTGGCTCCTGAGCGCATGCTTCTCATGGCACCTTTCTTGCTAGCAGCTTCTTCGTCAGTCCCTCTTTGTCTCTCTTGCTTACCCAGGACATGCCATCCTTAGGCCAGTCTTCCCAAAAAATGACCTTGCTTACCTCCTCAAAAACTCTTTACTGCCTCCTTATTCTTTCCAGGATGGTTGAATTGTCTAATCTTGCATTTGAATCTGGCCTCAACCTACCTTGTCTTTTAGTATACTAGAACATGTATTCTCTGCTTCTGTTTCAAAGAAGTTCCCTCCCAACCTGCCGAAGACTTTAAGTCTGATTTCCTTCAGAAAGTTTCCACTGACCACAAGGAAAGATCACGTACTTTGTAAGGCCCTTTGATAAACACTAAGAATTTTAACATGGTCTCTAAAAGCTACCTCGACACAGGCGTCCACTCACTGGGGGACTCAGTGGAAACGCACCGCACAGGTTGCATGGCCTGAGCCTGGTTGTGCTAACCACAACGATCCACATCTGTGTTACGTGTGGGGCATCTAGGCCTCTTCTACAAAGTTGGATTTGTTGACATAGAAATGGAGTTGACATCCTTGTTTTTAGTTGTAAAACGCTTATCATTTCCTTTTAATATTTTACTTTTCTTCATACCCCTTTTTGGATTTGAATTCTTTTTCTTAATCCATGCTGACATGAAAATAAAAAGAATTAAGTTACATATCCCTAAGTGTTAGGTCAGGAAAAATGGAGCAGCACACTTCCTATTTTATCCTACATGTTTTATATGGGCCTATCCTGACATTAGTATATTTATATATTAATGTTTCCAAATACTCTTTCTACTTTTTTCTGTACCTCCGGTGCAAAAGTAGAGCTCACTGGCACACATCCATAAGCATGGACCAGGGATTGCTTTACACCCAATTTATTAGTGACAAATGTAAGATGTCTCACACTTGAAACGATAGACATAGGGACTTCTCTGAAACTTCACAGTCCTAGAAGCAGAAGGCATCACAGAGAGACTGTCTTCTTCACTGAGAAACTAGCAGTCCTTCCAGTGCAATGGCAGACTCGTTTTCTTTAAGCAAATTCTAGGTAGAAGGAATGTTTAAGCTCACATCATTAAAGCTATGAGCAATCTGACTCTGAGGTTTGTGTAGCAGCTCCACTTTTTCAGCGAATAGCCTCAGTAGTATGGGGCTCTTACAACCTGAGTAATGCCTGCTCCATAGGTTGGCTCAGTGAGGCAACTCCAGCAAGGAAAAAGATATTAAAAATCATGACAGGCAATAAACATTTTTGCTTCAAGTGAATTATACCATTGAATAGTAGTGGAATAATCTCATTAGCTTTTACCAAACCTATACGTCATACATTACCTCTCTTCGAAGTTCCACAAGGACAATAGAACTAATGAGACAAAAACTTCCATTCCTTCATGCATTAACTTTTGTGATTTGTAAACTGTTAATAATGGCACAAGCACCAGAAGGCTCGAGGATGATAACATTTTACAGCTGCTCTTCATTGTATTTTATGAATGCTTACAGACATGCAGAGCTATAGAGCTGTTCATTCATCATTTGCAAGCACTTCTCCGGATGTCTCTTTTGTTGAGACAGGAAGTGGCAAGCACATGGCCCCTGTGGTGCTGTCTGACTCTTGGAAGGCAGGCGAGTGGTGCCTTAACCCATTATTCTTCTAACAGGTGCTGCAGTTGACTAGACATGGCACAAGATAAAAAGTCTACATTCCATGGTCTACACAGGCTCCTGGGAAAAGAAAAGACTACCCTGACAAACAAAGCAACATGAAAGGGAGCCAACTAACTGGAAGGCAACATGTTACATTACAATAGTCAGCAATACGAGAACTATAGCAGAAATGGATGCTTTTAGTGTGGGGAGAAGTAATGAATTACTAGCCTATGGCTTTCAGTGGTGAAGAGGTACAGGGTTTCAGGACTAATCTGAAAATCTAATCTTAGTTTCTCTCTAATCTGAGAGACGTGGAGGCAGGAGGACCCGATTCTCCTGTAGGTGTTCTTTGCATGTTGTTCTCTGTGGCATATGGAACCACTGCGTGGCTGCTGCAACCTGTAGGCAATGCAATTCACTGGCACACACTGAAGCAACGCTGGTCAAGCGTATCCACGTGAAATGGTTTTATGAAATAGTAATGACCACGAAGTCAGTATTAGGAATTTGTTTTCTAAAAAATCTATAATATTACTCTGAGATGTCATGCTTTTTCTTTCTTTTAATCCTTCCTTCCTTTCTCTTCATCCTTCTTTCCTTTCTCTTCTTCCTTCCTTTCTTCTTTCTTTCTTTCAAAGGTCTCATCATGCAGCCCAGGCTGGCCTCCGACTCACAGGATCCTCCTGCCTCAGCCTCCTAAGTGCACATGCAGGGATTCCAGATGTGTACCGCCGTGCTCTAGTTCATGCTTTTCAGACTAGACCTATTTAGCCACCTAGACCTAAAATGCTGCCCTTCCCTTTGACAAGACAGAATTACCTTTCTGACAACACACGAAGCTCATTTGTGTATGCTGTCATTTAGCTTTCCTGTACCTTTTATCCAGCACTGAGAAAACCCTCAGTGTGTCTACCACAACCGGCACATCCTCTTTTAGTCTCTCTTATGCAGTCAATAGCAAGACAGTTTTAGTTGGAGAAAAATTGTACAAATTTTACTTCTTAACATAAGTGCATTTCTTGGGGGGCAGAACCAAGGATTGAACTCAGGCCCTTGTGCTTGCCAGGCAAGTGCTTATTAGCACATAATTTAAATCGATCAAGATTTACTCATTTATTGGTGTTTCAATTCTCTCTTGACCGTTGCTGCCATGCTTCCAAGTCATCTTGTAAATTTTAACACTACTTGTTCCACCGGGATATGCTGGCTTCCAGGGTAGGCTGCGTGTTATCCTGCCACTGCTTTGGTAGTACAGAACAGTCAGCGTCTGCACACAGCATCCCTCCTTCTCTGGTACATGGAAAAGTACTCAGATCTCTGCCTGTAGGACTTCTCAAGTTGCCTTGAAATCAGCAGTGCCCCACCCAGCAGAATACAGTAGTTCTGGGCCACTCATCAGGGCTAGAACTGGAATGGCATGGTGGCGCTGCCAGATAGCTAAGGTACTGGGAACGTAGTAGATCATACTGTGTGTCTTTGCTTCTTTCTTCTTGGTGTCAGAGACTGAACTCAGAGAGGCCTCATGCATGCTAAGCACATACTCTAGCACTGCACCATGATTCCAACTCCTACTTCATTAATTTTTGTGTGGAATTTTAATAATCAGCCAGGAATGAAGCCAGTTTTTATTTTTTCTTCATTCTTGAGTCTCATAGACATGAGCAATTTATTTATGTCCTATATCTGTGCATTGCAGGGGGGACAGGCAAATGCGGAGTCCTAGAGAACTAGGAGACGCCTGCCGCCCAGTCTACTTGCATTTCTCTGTCCTCCTTGGTTAATGATTGATTAGCACATGCTTCGATTACTACTTGGTCCAGAGAGCCTCTGTCTGATGATCCCCAACTTCCCCGTAGAGTAAGACATCTGCCAATAATTGCCATGAAACCTCGGTGTTGTACATGAATTTAATATCTTCAACGTCTCTTCATATTCGTCTTCCTCATGTTTATTCTTCCCTGCTTCCCAATATTCCCAGTAAGGTCATGAAGTAGTGCAGTCTTACATCATTGGGCACTTAGTATTTGTCTCAAGGACCAATGAGGAACTTGATTTCTGTGCTTTATGGTGACATGTTACATGTAGTGTTGTGCTAAAAATCTATTACACTAAGGATTTAGCTTCTTTGCTGGGATATATTAAGGCTGCCTATATATATTTTATATTTTATTTTATTGAGAAATGCAACCTTCTTTTCTGTCTTTGACATTTGCACTGTTCCTGCTGATGTTTTTGATGAGAGGAATGACAGAAGTAATTCACAGGAAATCTGGTGACTGAGTCACAGGGAGACTTTAAACTCACTGGAAGCTCCTTGCAATCTCAATTTAGGGAAAATGTAAAAATTCAGATAATCCAGAGGTTGTCATGTTGTGAAAAAATGGCCAAGCTAGTGGGTGGGAGATGGCATGGATAAAAGAGGATGCAAGACACCCCCGTTATTTCAGCAATCCTGGGCAAACTCCTGCTGGATTTGTGAGCAGGGAAAGCACTGTGGAAAGTCCCAGTGGAAGCAATGCGGAGAAGACCTGGAACCCCCTCACATCCCACATAGGGGTGCGGGGCTGGCAGTTCTCCCTGGGCTCTTCCCGCCTTCAGTTCCAGGAAGTGGGTGGCGGCTGTAAATATAGCCTGAGCGCGTTTCGGCCTTCAGGCTGGCTGCGCAGACATTACAAGGACCATGAGGACAATGATGTCCAGGAGAGTGAAAGGGCCTTGAGGAAACTGCTGGCCAGGGACTGGAGCACAGCGAGGGGGCGCAGTGAAGGAGAAAGCAGAGGTCACCCCGACCTAGAAGGGGAGCTGTCAAGGCTGCACGCGAGAGCGTCTGGGGCAGCTCCTCAGGCGCTGTGGGGCTTTGAGCTTAGCCTCGAGGCTGTGTTTAGAAGACTGATAGCGTGAGCTGGCTTCTGTTAGCTGTGTGTTTGGAGAGAAACAAGCTAAGCCAAGGGATTGCTCATTTCACAGGCCCAGTAGGGAAGATTATGGAGCGGTTAGTCCTTGGTGGACCTAAAAGGAGCTCACTCTCCTCCTCAGTCTCTCCCGGTGGCGAAGGACCAGCGAGCGAAGTGAGAAAGGCTCAGCGCAGAGCCGCCCGCACAGGGCACCCTGGGGCGCTCATCTCTAGCGTGTGGCTGGGAACTGTTCCTGCAATCTCAGACTCTAACAGCAGCCAAACCAGGAGAGAACAATTCCAGAGGAGCCAGCGGAGGCAGGCGGGGAGTGCAGCCAGGAGGCTGACTGGAGCCCACGTGGGCAGCTGCCAGAGAGCTAAGCAGACGTTGCTTCCAGGGCTGCACGCGGCTCGCTCGCGCTGAGAACGACCGCTCCCGACCGGGTCTTCATTTCTCCGGGATATAGCAAGAGGGAGAGGAGCCAGCGACGAAAGAAAGAGCGCTGCATTGTCAGGAAGAATTCACAGGAAACGTTTCTAACCCATAATCTGCTGATTTTCAAAGCAAAACTGTTTTCCATTTTATCTCCTTGAGCTATAAAATGATTGAAAGAAAAGATCTTAGTATCCACCCACTGGTAAATATCACCTAATGGTATTCTTAACTATATTCTGTTTTGTTGGGGCCAACTGAAGGGTCTCGATCATATATACGTTTAGTTCAGGGTGTCTGTTAAGAAGCTTTTCGTATAGATTAATAGATATGAAGGGATACGGTTTGTTACAGAAAAAGCATATTGACAGCCTACATTTTAAAAGGAAAAGAATGGATATGGGCGAGAAATTTTTAAACTGAATCTTTTTATAAAAACATACTCCAAATGTAATGTTTTCTAAAAACATATTCCAAATGTAATAACTAATCTTATATCAGCATTTGAGAAGTGTTTTCCCATTAAATATCTGCCTCTGGCTATTTCAAAACTTCTCCACAAAATTCAGTTTTGTCAGATATAACTTTTTTATAATATCGGTAAATATTTGAATAAGCATAACTTTCTACAATGGCGGCGTCATTCCCAGGACGTCCATCAGGATTCAAGTGCTGGGGCTTACTGTGCCGAGCTGACTCAGAAAGTTACTAAAGCTCAAAAACTAGTTTTTGAATTAACAATATGTCATTGCAAAAAGAGGCAACTTGGATCCTAGCATCTATGTTAACATGTCTTTCACATGAAGGCTCCAATAGAGGAAGAAGAGTTCAGTTCGAAACACGTAAAATAAGATAAATTTGTCACCCAGAAGCCAACTGTGAAGTGTTCAAGGTCGAGGAAGCTTAGCCAAAGTCAAAGGATATTCTGAAAGTGATAGTCACTCAGCTACAGAACATTCACCATTAAAGATAAAATACACATTAAAATGCAAGAGGCATACAATGCACACCATGTTACATTTCAGTGAATACATACAGTGTGTCATGGTTCAGGTTCAACATACCTACCTATTTCAAACATTTATCATATTTTTTTGCAAACAAAACATTCAGAATCCTTTCTTCAAACTTTTTGAAATAATTGATACACAATTAATATCTATCATCTCCCTACTGCACAGGCAACAGAAACATTTTGCTCCCAATTGTAACTTAACACCTGTGAATCAGTGTTCCCCATCCCCCCATGCTTCTATGTTCTTGGCTTCTAGCAACCAGTATTCTACCCTCAATTTCTATGAGTTCAATTTTCTACCATTGCCATACTTGACGGAATTCCATTTTCTCATGGCTGAATAGTATTCCACTGCATATCTGTATCAATTTTTCTTCATCCATTTCTTAGTTGATGGATCTTTGAGCTCTTTCCTTTTTTTTTTTTTTTTTTCAGAACCAGGGATTGAACTCAGGAACCTTGTGCTTGCCAAGCAAGCGCCTATTCTACTGAGCCATCTCCCCAGCCCCTGAGCTCTTTCCATTTTTTGGCCATGATGAATAGTGTGGCAGTGATATAGGAATGCAGGTGTTTCTTCAAAATATTGATTTCCTTTTCTCTGGATATTTTAGCACTGGTAAGATTGCTGGATCACATGGCGCTTTTAATTTTAAAACTTTTTGGAAGAAACTTCATGTAATCCCCTCAGTAGTGTGCAAAATTTTCCTTTTCTCAATGAACTCTCCAGGGTAGGTTATCTTTAGTCTTTTCATAATAATAACTATTCTTAATAATAACCATTCTTAATGGAGTAAAAGCTCATGCTTTTTCCCTGCTGATTAATGATGTTGATCTTTTTTATGTTGATCATTTTAAACATCTTCCTTTGAAAAATGTTTATTTAGGTCTGTTGTTTCAGTCATTCATTTATGTATCCATCCATCTACCTATCCATCCATCATCTATCCATCCATGATATTGGAGATTAAACCCAGGGAGGACCTATCACTGAATAACATTCCCAGCCTTTTCATTTTTTTTTTTTTATTTTTGAGGTAGGGTCTTATAATCAGCAAAGTTGCTGAGGCTGGACTGGAACTTGCAATCCTCCTGCCTCAGCCTCCCGTTCTGCTGTAATTACAGGTATGTGCCACTAGCCTTGCTTGCTGCATTTTTGCTATTGTGGTTATGGAGTTTCTGAGATTTTCTGAATATGAACCCCTTTCAATGTATAGCTTATCAATATTTTTTTACATTCTGTACGTTGTCTCTTTATTGATCATGTCCTTTGCTATTTAGAGAGACTTTAAGTTTTATGTAACTTATTTTGTACTTCTTTGCTATCATTTCCCGTGCTCTTAGTATTTGGTAACCCTCCCCCCACCCTAAGCCTTGGCCCACTCCACTATTCTGAAGCATTTCCCTTTTCTTTTACCACTGCCATGCTTTACATTTAAATCTTTTTTCCCCATAATTTTATTGAGAAACGAATAGCAATGAGACAGTTTCAAACCAAACTGGCAGGACAGTTTCAATAATTAACACATTGCAT
>NDGM011250822.1:0-10003 GCA_002564305.1 Octomys mimax
AAAAACAATTAAATAGTAAAGTTTCAAAATGGAAGAAGTATCATGCAAATGTCTTTAAAATAACTCAATATTTTAATAAAAAGAAAATGTAGGTTGAATATCCATCCATAAATACGCTGTCTTAAAATGGACTTCAATGAATGAAACATTGGTTAATAAACTAGGTCTATAGTATGCAGAGAGAAGATCTATATTTTACTTTTGTAGAGTGAAAGTCTTGATTCAGTTATTCATAAGACTGTAATACTACATACATATTTCTTGTCTACTTTATATGTTTAGATTGTTGTAAGTTTTTTCTTCTAGTGGCTTTTAGTCATGAATATGGGCCATCGATCAAAATTTCTCAGACTTAATTTTGATTTTGGAAGGCATTAACTGCACTTTAGGCAATATACTTCATCTGACATTTATGTCAAAAGAATTAAAATAGCACCCTAACGTATTTCTTTGAGAGTCATTTAGTTTCTATATTTGAGGTGGTTATATTATTGTCAAGGTATAGAAAAAAATCTAAGCTAATGTTTTTCTAATACAGAACTAACCAATTTACTTTTTGACTGTGTACAGCACGTGAAGAAAAACAAAAAGATTGAGACAGACAACAGAAATAAAACAAAACCAAACAATAGAACTCATATAATGGGACTACAAATGTGGAGATTATTTTTGCCTAGATGGGTTATAGTTTAAATTCAGAGCATGCTAGAAAAGTGCTCTACTCTTGTGTTGCATTCCTGATATGGAGATATGATTTTAATTTTTTAATATATGGTTTCTATTTCAACGTGTCCATATTTCTGAGCAATAGCTCTCTACCCAACCAAGTTGGGTTGTCAGGCTGTGTGTGTATGTGTCTTGGTTGGCCAGTATGCCCTGGTGGAAGCCACTGAAAACTGTCCATAGTTGTTCATCACTTCCTATGGGGCTGATTCATCAGCCCTGTGGGTCCCTGTGGCAGAATTTGTTTCCAATGGCTTCAGGAAATTACATTCTGCCTTCTTGAGATTTTGGCTTAGTCCTGAAGATTTCTGCTGTATGCATTTTTGGAATTTATTGAACATCTTGAGGAGAAGCCTAGCCATCTGTTTCAGTAAGCTTGACAATGAACTGTTACTCCAACCAGGCAGGACAGCCTAGAGTCCTTTCCTTATCTCTCTTCATTATCCAGGATTCTAGATTCTGAATCTCTACCCTAGTTTAGAGTGAGAAAATGTCCTCTGGAAGATCTAAAGGTCTTTAGTTCACCTCTCTGAAATTCCACTCCTCCCAGTTGTTGTTTTCATAGTTTCAGTTGTTCTTTGAGCATCAGTCCACTGATGCCAAACTGGCCTCTAGATTTAATTATGCTCAGAGCCTATCTACTAAATGAGAACAATCACCAGAACACTGTCTCATAACAGTACTGTGAAAGCACAAAGATTGTGTATAAAATGTTTATAATGGTGCTTGGTACATAGTCAATGATGGGATAACAAATGTTAGCTTTTACCAATGAGGACTTCAGAAGAAAGAAAACGAATTTTTTTCTTATGCATACAAGATGATCATATCTTCAATGTAGTAATTTGAAAGACATTTTTCTTTTAATAAATTAGGTTATACTAGTAGTTCTTAACCCTATTAGACTTGATGTCCTACATCTTTTTGTAAAAATCAATTTTAACGACCCATTTACTAACTTAAGATACATAAATAATATAATTTACATCTAAAGATAATTATGAGTGAATATTACAGTACCCCAAGTTAAATGTAGATATGAAATAAATGGAATGTGATTTATGATAAATTAATATAAATTTCAATATAAACATAATTAGCCATGAGTATGCTAGAGGACAAAAACACAGATGTTTTAAACTACATACAGAGAACAAATTTGTATTTAAAAGAAGATCAAAGCCCTTTTCATTGCAGAATAAAGAGAAAGAAATATTAACAGCACAGGATACTAGAATAAAACTAGTGCTATAGTAAGTAATGATTGACTACATTATAACAGAAAAGAGAACACATGCACATAATGCATATTATCAAAGAAGAAAAACATAATGAGATGCTATGCTTTTTTTAAAAAAAATCTTTATTCATTTAGTACAGGGTCTCGCTATGTAGCTTGAACTCATAGTGATTCTCCTGTCTCAGCCTCCCCAGCACTGGGACTACAGGCTAGTTTCAGTGGCCAGCATGGCAGGTTCCAGGGCCAGCACAGCATGCTGTACCAGGGATCACACTCAAGTCCTTGTGCTTGCCAGGCAGGCACTTTGACTGCAGAGCTATCTCCGCAGCCCCAAGATGCTACACTTGTGTCAAAATGCTAAACAACAGCTTTATGTTGTTGCACTTTGGATTCTAAGTGTTCCCCAAAGGTCTATGTGAGAAACAGCTTGATCTCCAGAGATACACTTTTGCAGGGTGTAGGTGGGACTCTGCAGGAGGTCTTTAATTCTTTGAGAGTATGCCTCAGAGAGGAACACAGGGACCTGGCCCCTTTTGCTTTTTCTTTTCTTCCAGGTGTTGATGTGAGCTATTTTCCTCCATTTAGTGTTCCTGACATGCTGTGCAAACTGTTCATAATCCTAAAAGCAGTGAGGCCAAAGGAACATGGTCAGACCTCTAAAACCATGAGCCTAACTTGAACTTTTCTCATCTAATATGATCAATTTGGTATTTGAGATAGTAACTGAAAATACAAGTCACTGCTCAGTGGGTGGACATTCAAAAGATTTATCTAATTTAAGTTGGCACCAGTCATTGCTGGAGCTAGAGATCAGAGACTTTTGTGTGGATACACAACAATGTTACACAACTAGTTTGTTAATATGCTAGAGGATCACTGGGCAATGGGGAGAAACTTACATTTGGAAGGTCAGCAGGGCTGCTATTTATGAACCTGTAAGGAGCATTTCAATATTATAAGAGCAATGTGATGGCACCTAGGTGAACAGCCTGCAGTGAATCCTTAATGTATGTCATTGTCCTGACCACTACATACATCTAAGGTCCTGGCTCCAAACCCCACACTATGGGAGTAGTGTCTTTTAGTGGTGACTAAAAAATATGACTCCTGGGACTGGGGAAATAGCTCAGTGAAGTAAGTGCTTGCCTGGCAAGCCAAGGTCCTGAGGTCCTGAGTTCAAGCCCTGATGCCACCAAAAAACAAATATATATATATATATAACTCAGTAATTTTAAAAATGACACTGCAGGAAAAGGGGAATCATATCATATTATTCATGGTAGAGTAAAACTAAACTTTTTGTTTATTATTAACTAAGCCAAGGCTCTGCTTCCTTCAAATCAATATAAAGGATAGGTAGAGAAAATATCAATCCTTGCATATATAATCTATTGCTAGGGAGACCCTTGGTAGTGAGGTGGGTCTGTTACATATGTGCTATTATTCATGTGTTCAAATTCTGCATATGTGGGCATATGTGATCTGGTCAATACATCTCAAACACCAAACAAACTGGTTGTACACTCCTTTCTTTCCTAATTTATCTGAACAAAATGCCATATTTGTGTGTTACATACCAATGAAGATTTGTTCCCTGGAACATTGTGACACTAACTTGCTTTTTTCTAACAGAGAAATTGACAGACACGGAAATAATTACTAGTGTGCCATTTAAACACTAGGTTTCATCTTCGGACGAGAGGATCATAGCTGACACTAACAAATCATGTGGAGTCTACCTTGGCATTACATTTTTACTGATGAACATAGGTTATAAATATATTTTACTTCAAGTTAACTTTTAAATGAAAAAAATATTTGCTTTTGATTTTCTGAAAAAGATTAACACATTTTTCTTTTCTAATTTGCAAATTATTATTCTGATCTATAAAACATAAACTTTCTGGGAAATCTTTAAATAGAAAAATCTTCAAGTAGACATGCCAACTATATTGTCAATCAGTAGGGGAGAAATCTAATAATATGTTTAATATCTGTACTACAAATGGAGAATTTGGATACACTTAAAAAAAGAAAAATAGTATTAAATTTTCTAAATATAATTAGAAGATTTCAGTAGAATTAAATAATAAATTAATCTAAGATCATTTTTCTTTCTCTGCTGTTTGGAAATTTAGTAATATGTTATCAACACTATCTTTCTTCCTTGAAAATCCATATTATTAGTCTAAGTTACTTTTCTGTTATATTTTTATAGTAGGATGAGAGTGAAGGTGAATAATCTAAAACTAATTTTTTAATTTACAAATTGTGAATGTATCTCCACTCAGTATCAAAACTAAAGAGATTGACACAAAAAGATACAAGAGAAAAGTCAGTTCCGTACCCAGGTTGTTTTAGTTTTATTTATGGACCCCTTCCAAAGAATAATTGAATCTTTAGACATTCAATAAATGCTACTGTATGAAGAATGAATGAATGAGTTGTTTTGAACTCAAAAATAGGTCACTGGAACATTCTTCTTTGTGTTAGCGTGTGGTTCAATGCATCTATAACTCAAACAATCTCAAAAGTGAAATCTTTCTCTGTGAATGAAGGATGGGAAGTCGACAAGATTAAAACCTTAACCAGACAAATAGAAAGCCAGAGATTTGTAATGGTCATAAAAGGCTTGATGCTGGGTTAAAAGCTGCTATCAGAAAATATGTGAGTGCCACAAAATACTATTCCTGGGTCTACATTTTAACTTATGGAATTAAAAAATAAATTATGGCTATTTCTACAACAAGCATTTTCAGTGCTGATTCTCCATGTGTCTACCTTTAAGTTAAAGATTTAACATCTAATATCAAAGGGCTATAAGCTCAAAATTTTTCCCTGCTTAAATGATATTTGCAAGTGAATTTATTGTACTTGTCAAGAGCCAGATTTGCAGCTCTGGTACCTGAATGACTCGGTTATATCCAGAAATAATGCGTGTTACTCCTATGTTTATTGATAGCATGGCACGATGCTCTGGAAGTACCCTACATAGTCCTGATATTATTCCAAAATCTTCCAGTGCGTGGATTTTTATGGACATCATTCTCATATGGACGTCTACATAAGAACAAAATTGCTGATGTATCCACAGGATTTGGTCATTCAGTCAATTTTTGAGTTGTGTTGAAGAGTCTACTTTTTAAAATTTTGCTGAATTTTTCAAAATGCTAGAAGAATAGCTCTCAAACTTACGTCAGTCCCAAATATTACCATAATGGAACTTGTAGGTGTTTTCATTAAGGTGTGAAAAGGAGAGAAGCAGCTGGTCTCTTTTTCAGATGAATCACACCAGAGATTTGTCTCCAACAATTGGTGAAGGGTCCCACTTCCTGAAGTTCTAAATTCTAACTCGCGCTCTGTCCTATGTCAATATTTTAACATGTTGACATTTGCTTACCGTTTTTGCTAAAAGGTAGGCATCATGATACACAGTTTACCTGCATTTTTGTAAACATTAGCTTAGGAAACCAAACATTTAGAACTTAGGATAAGATCTGATATAAAATAGGTCTTAAAAATTTGATAATGGTGATGAGGACAAAGGTGATGATGATGATGATGATCTTTGTAGAAAGAACCACTGCTATTTAACAATCTGATGGCTAAGGTCATGTTTGTTGGTTCCTTACTTGTGGAATATTTTTATCATGGCCTTAATTACAAATGAAGGTAATAATAGTAATAATCATTCGCCAGGATGTTATTGTTCTACACACACAAATATTTGGTCAAGTGTTTACCCTTTATTCCTGGATTGCACTACCTCAGTCGTTAAGACAACGAACCTGGGAGATACGTTTTGCCTCCTCAGTCTTTCTCACAGCTACCACTGCAGAGTCACTACAGAAATAAACGTTGATTTAATGAAAGAATTGCTCCTCCACAGCATTTGCGATGATAGTATTTCTAGCCCATACTGAAGTAGCTTATAAGAAGTAACTTGTTGCTGGGTGTGGTGCTACATGTCTGCAATTCCAGTACTCAGAGGCTGAGGCAGGGGGACTGCTGCAAGTTTGAGGCCAAGTTGGGATACACAGTGAGACTCTGTCTCAAAAAACAAACAAACAAAAATTTATTTAATTTTTAATGCTCATTGTTGCTTTTGTTATAAGCATTATATAAATATAACAATAATTTATTTACTCATTTCAAATGTTTGTTTGAACGGTTACTAGATGGCAAGCCCTGAAAATGGAAATTCCTCTCCATGCCATCTTAACAATATTAGCATTGTCCTGAAAATCAATTCATGCTTTTGTGTTCTGCAATTTATTGATCTCCTCTATACTGATGCTAGAAGCTCCCACTCAATCCTGAGACTCAGAATAAGCGTTTGGGACGAAGGGCACTTAGGCTTTGTTACTCTTTTAATCTCATTTTCCTTTTGCCTCATGCTTAGCTACTTTTAATTCTTTTGGGTAATTTACCTGAGTCTCCTTGAATTTGTCTACAATGTCAGAAATGAATGCTAACATCAAATAGAAGTCCCGTACAAGTAAAAACAGACAAAATGAATGTTAGCATGGGAGTTAGCATTATATAGATTCAATTGATATTTAATTTTCTGGTGATTCTTATTAAAAGCATTGCTATTTAATTATTTCTTGATACAAAAATGAAATAGTAAAGAAATATTTGCCAAAAAATAATATTTAAGAATACTTCTTGCCTGATAACCCAGGAATGAAGTGTAATCATTACAAAAAAGGTAAAGTAAGTCAATATATAAAAAAGATATAATTTTTAGATAAAAATTGAAGCTTCTCAAAAGCAAGAGATGGAATGTGAAGAGATATCCTATATCCTGTTATACATGAAGGAAAATAAAGGAACTATTGTCATTTATGTACAGCAAAATATGACCATGTGTCCTTAAAAAGGAAAATTTAATACCTTTGTTATAGATTTATAAAAAAAAAGAAGACAATCTGATAACAATAACAGCCTAGAACTTGTAAGGGTATAAGAAAAGGTTCATAAAGGGAGAAAGTATGAAGGTATTTTGAGCTGAGGTGTAAAATTTGAAAGCCAAATGGATAGAAAGAGTGACAGAATTTTTGCTTTTCTGAAAACTCTTGGTGTTAAATGATGCCAATTCCTGAAGACAACAGAATGCTGATAAGCCAGATGTAGTGGTGTGTGCCTATAATCCTAGCACTGTGGAAGCTGCAGCAGGGGTATTGCATGTTTGAGCCCAAACTGGGCCATTTAGCAACTTGGTGGGCATGCAGCACAGTGGAAAGGTCTGGATTCAGTGTCCATATTCTCTATCCCTGCCCTCCTCCCCATAAAAAGAAAAATAATGAAAGGTGTCCTCCTTGGAATTACAACTCTGATAAAATCTGGAATGAAAGGGTTAAAATGGCATTTTTGAACACTTACAAGGTAATGATGTACGGGGAAACATGCTAGATTTTATGAGGAACGGTCCTGTCACAAAAGTGGTGGATATCTTTCTATTGACAGAATAATGGGATAGTAAATCAGGGCGAAGCATCAGTGTAATTTATCTTGACTTCAGGATGAGTTTGATTCTGTCTTGTATGAAGTATTAATCAAGAAACAGGAAAAAGTAGGCTGAAGGTTTCACTGTTATTAAGTGGATCTGCCTCTCGCCCATTTGGTCAATCAGAGGCACTCAGAATATTGCCATTAATAGCCCAATATGCTTGGAGGTGTAGAGTACATGAAATCATACACAGCTAATGACACAATATAAATATGGCACAAGTAAAATAGAAAATAAATGGGAATCAATGGCTGCCCTACCAATATTAGACACCAACATTAGCGTGAATAATTGTCTATGGGACATTTTACTTTGCTTCTGAGCTTTATTTCAAAAGGATTCTGCATTACATAATTTGAAACACTGGAAGATGGAAACAGTTTACTGAAACTATTGGCTAACAGAACAGTGGGTAAAGGTAATTAGTTTGCTGAAAAAGCGGCCAAGTGGTGATAAACATAAGAAAGAACTAATGTATTTCCACTTGTAAATTTGGCAGTGGTGGTACTAATCCTACCTAGCACCCAGTGAGTGCTCACAATGACCCAGGCGCTCTTCGTACACATCATCTCCTGAATCTATGTTATTCAGGGAAGTGGATGTCAAGTATTTCCTAGTCTCAAGCATCTGCATGAACCCAGTTTTCAAGACTCAGAGACCCAAGATTTGGAAGAGAATTTAAGAATATTCTAATCCAGGACTCCTCAAGGTAAAAGGTGCTTCTATAAAACCCCTGCCATAAAGAGACTGTTGAGAATCTTGAAAGCAGGATGTAAAAGATGGAGAAGAGACCTCACTGAGAAAAAAGGCAGTAAGAAGTGTTTTGCTTGCCTGACAGGAAAGATAGAGAGCAAAGAAAAAGAGGAGATGCTGTTCAGAAGGTCATTAGATTTGGTGAACAGGCTGGGGTGGTAACCTAGCAAAGTCCTCCTTAGTGGGGAGGGACAGAAGATAGTTTACGGGAGAAAAAGGAGAGGTTCGGGTGTGTGTGTGTGTGTTTGTGTGCTCGCGCGCGCGGGCGCGTGTGTGTGTGTGTGTGTGTGTATGTATGTATGTGCATGTATAAAATTAGAGTAAGGAACATACTATTTGAAGGGGTTGGCTACCAAAAGAACACATATGGACTATTAGGGAGGAAAGGGTGTGACATGAGGAGTAGGCAACTGGGATAAGGACGGCATTAGTGGATTTAACAGAAACGCAGCGTGAGGGGCAAATAGCCATTGAATCAGTGACGGGAGGGAAGCAGGTCTGACAATTCCATTTTAACATACATATGTGTTTTTCTTTTTCTTTTTTAAAATGTACTTATTACAGGGTCTACAGGGTCTCACTACACAGATTGTGTAGTGATCCCCTTGTTTTCATCCTCCCGAGCGCTGGGATTGCAGGCACGCGCCACCACGCCCAGTCTAAATCGCTGTCTCAGCAAACCCGGGTGCCTGCATCTGCCTAAGCAGGCGCTCTGATCCACTGAGCTGGCTGGCCGGCCCTCGTGTGTGGTTTAACAAGCGCTGCAGCCGTCCTCTAGGGCTTTATAACATTATGCTTCAAGGCAAATAAGTGGAAAAGACAAAGTCATTTGTAAAATTTCTTTGCCTATTACTTCTTTTAAACATAACTCAGACATTTCTTATGGAATAATTTCTTTCTAAAGCACATTCCTTAGCAGTTACTCCAGCCAGTTACGTAGGTGGTAAAGAGCAGGGAGGGGAGAAAGGAAGGAAAGCACAAATATGTCTTTCTGGCTTAACACTTTAAAAATACTTTTGTATTCACTGTTTCCTAGAAGTTTTATTATTATTGCTGTGTAAGTTGTGGTATTTTCTTGCTGAGCAATTTTACTTTATTCTATTTGTTCTTAAGGTTCTATGATTTCACTGTGTAAGTCTAGGTAAGACTGTATGGTTAACACATATTTAGACTTCTCTGTAGTGCCTGCATCTGAAAATTCTGTCCCTTTTCCAGTTGGTAGCTATAATAACTTCAAATAATATACTTCCCCTCTTCTCCATTGTTTCTACTGGGACACATTTTACATATATGTTAATAAGAAGATATTAACATATATTTACATATATGTTAATAAGAAGTATTTTAAGGTTTCAACCAATCTCAGGAAGTATTGTTTTATCCTACAATAATATAACATAATAAAATTAAAAATTATTCATTTGGAAATAGAAATATTCACTTCTGAGTTTTAGTGATGAAAAAAGTTCTTTTCATAAAATTTCTTTTGTAAAAGTCAAAATGCCAGAAAGGGCTGCATTTTGACTAAGTGGTCATTAATTAAATACATTATAAAAACATGTCAGTATTTTGGATCACCTTACAAATAAGTTCTATGTGAAAAAATTGTGCTTTTTTCTTGCATTTTGAATCCACACAATTTTTTGCATCAATCACCTCTCATTTGTAAGATTTTCCACATCACCTAATGAATGTACATGTCTGTGTGTGTCTGTGTGTGTGTGAGAGAGAGAGAGAGAGAGAGAGAGACAGACAGACAGACAGACAGACAGACA
>NDGM011250831.1:1139-15047 GCA_002564305.1 Octomys mimax
TTGAACTCAGGCCCTTGTGCTTGCCAGGGAAGTATTTATTCCACTGAGCCATCTCCCTGGCCCCGTAAGGTTGTCTTCTTAAGAATCCATTTTTCCCAATAGTCAAAGTGAAAATTCAGCTGATAGTAAATTGTTTTGTAAGAGAGAAATTCCAAAAAATCAAAAAGTTCTCAAAAAATTAAACGTTCTCAAAATGGGAATCATGCTGGTAAAATTTAATGAAATACATTTTTTAATCACAAAATTAAATAATGGGTGAGCACTGAAATTGTACCTTATAGGGTTGTTAGTTTGCTGTCTCTGTATGTGTAAGGCATGATCTTAGAAAGAAAGACACACAAGATCTTAGAAAGAAAAACAAATGACCTTGTTCTTCTATGTACAGTAGTCTTGCCTCTTCATTTTTTTAAAAAAGATTGTCAGGATCTTTTCTGCATAATCTTCAAGCACAGGTATTTTGCCATATACTTTTTCATTTCTCTTATATATTTTTGTCATTTCTTCCAGCAAGTCAAAATATTTGACATGGAATAATAATCAATCAAAACTGCGTATAATATATAGGTATGCATTCTTGGTAGTCTGAACACTGCTATATAGCTGTGGTCACTAAATAGCTTAAAATATACATATTTTTGTCTTAGTGCTGCAGCATTTGCAATTTCAGTCATTAAATGAGCTTTGCAGGTGTGTAAATATGCTGTTAGTCCCGGGCCTTTCTGAAAGACTACTAGCCACATCAACAAATATTTTCGAAGACTGGCAAAATGGGAAAGGTTTTTAAAGTCTAACAATAAATTAATAAGATGAGTTATGTAACAACTGGAACTCTGTTGAGCTAGAAAAAATAAGACCACTTGAAGTTTTACTTTTTTTAAGTCAACAGGATTAGATTTTTAAATGCAAAACCAGATATAACCATTCTGTCCTATCCTTGGCTTTCCTTTCCCATAAACTAGTTTCTTGATATGAGAGTAAGGAGAGTCCCTAACCTGTACTTCTCATTACAAAAATAAAAAACATAAAACATAAAACTTGTTTTGGCCAGTTTTACCCGGAACATTTCTTTTAAGGGACACATGTGTGCTATACAAAGAAATCAATTTTATATCTTTAAGATGATGTGTGACTCTCAGAAGATGCCAAGGAAAGTCTTGCAGATGACAAGCAGGCAGCAAAAACGCACCTATTGTGTACGTGTTTTTATGTTTTTTTCACATTGTGTTCTAGTGCACCCAAGAAACTTTACGGTAGTTTTGTTCTTCACTATTTCTGCAAAAGAAATACAACATATCATTCTCCCTTCTAAAATATGTAACAGAAGCTAGGGTTTACATTGCTTAAGAGCAGCTAAAATTTTAGCTTGTATCTTACACACAAATTTTATAAATTATATAGGGAAATAATTGACTCAAGTCACTCCCTTAGGTAAGAGGATTAAGAAGTCATCTTATACGTGAATGTCCTGTAAATGATGAGAAATGACAAGTTCTTCATTAGTATTGCCTCCCCAGTGGTACTGATACTTCAATTGTTTTAAATTTTATCCCATTTATATTAGAATGGGATATGGATTTGCAATAATCAACTACCAAATTGGTAACCCTTTGTATACACAGTTCTTAGAAGAGAATATGACCTTAGCATCAGAAGCATATAGGCATCTTAAACATCCTTTGATGATCAGCATAAGAGGGCAGTGTTTATTTTCTTGCTGCATGTGAAAGTTCATTCTCAGTATCAAGTTTATTTTGTCCGCTAACTTTGTTAACCTTTCCAATTTTTTCAGTATTTTGTGTCCTTTCACAAAGAGCTGCTAGGATAGAACAGTTGCATCAGGGTTAGAGGTCAGAGCCATTACCGTGTTAACCTGAAGCGTATATACTAGTCCTTGAGCTCACAATGTGTTTTTGATTACTTTTTAAAATAAAAAATTCTAGCAAGAGTCCTATAGGAATGTAGTAGGCAAAAACAAGACCTCCCATAAGCACCAATTTTTCAAACACACAAATTGTTTAATTCTTAAGGTTACTAAGAATGCCAAAAAGAATGCAATTTCCATTATTTGCTTGAAAAATAATGTTTGATAATTTCATTTTATAACAAATGGTTTACAATGAAGCTTCAAAGATTTGAACTTTTTCAAAAATAGTGTATTTTTACTGATTTTTAAAAATAGCATTTGCAAAAAAAATAGCATTTGCACAGCATTGTTAATTAGTGAAACATTATCTAAGGTATTGAAATTATACTACTATAATGAATAACTAAGAGATATTTTCTTGTAAAGATTTACTGCTAATCCCTTAGTTGTAATTCATTTCACTCCAGAGACATTCAACCCATCACTTAGAAACGGTATTTGCAGACTTCACCAGGGTAACAGCTCTAATCCTTAAGGTAATCATCTTTCATCCTCCTACCCAGTTCTTTCTCCTTTTAAGTCTTTACTGGTCTTTTTAGAAAAACAAAAAATAGAAGACAGCTATTGTTTTCCTCCATGGGATAGTCTACTCCATTTGAGCACGTAATACCATTTTCTGTTTACTTTCATCTAAACAAGTGCCCAGGTCATCTTCCTCATGCTGCTATTTTCCCAAAGGAAAGAAAGACTCTGTCAGAAGAACCCCCAGTCACCAACTCCAAGCAACTGGCAAGCAAGCTCTCTTTACCTTTTTAAAAATGTTGGATATTTCATAAAATTTTGGGGTGTCTCATATCTATAAGGGCTGAGAAAGAGAGGAGATAAGAAAACAAGAAAGAGGAGGAAACATTTTTCTAGGGCAGAACTCGCATTCTGAATTGAAACTGTCATATTAATGGGTTTTGAAACTGTCTCATTCTTATTTGTTTCTCAATAAAATTAATTTAAAAATGAATCCATCTCAGTATCTTTTTTAGTTTTATTAATATTAACAACATTTCAGAGTGTACCACCGCTGGCAATAAATGAAAAAAAAAAAGGACTTAGTTATCATTTTTATTTAGTGTCAGCATTTTACAAAATGATTTCAGGCCACAAAAATAGTAATGGATAAAGGATGGATTATATGCTTTCATATACCATAGCAAATGACAGGATAACAATGATCTTCTGTGTGCATTTGTATCAAGAAATTTTTACTAGTTGAATGAAAGAGATTTCACAACTCTGTACTAGGAATGAATTCTTCAGGGCCAGCCGAATAGCTCAGTGGATTAAAGCACCTGAAAGCAGGCTCAGGGGCCGGGGGCTGGATGCCTGGGCCTGACGTGCTGGCCCTACCCCTGGGGCATGCTGAGACAGCAATTGAGGCTGGGGATGGAGGCACATGCCTATAATCCCAGCTCTTGAGAGGTTGTAAACAGGAGGATCACTACGAGTCCGATCTAGCAGTGAGACCCTGAACACCCTGTAGACCTTTCCCTAAAATACAAAAAAAAAAAAGAATAAATATTTCAGCACTCTAAAAATGTAGTTCCTTTTCCATTAGTTTTTGGTAACTGACCTAAATTCATTGTGGGCACTGGTCTTGTTTGGGGAAAGTCAAGCATAGTCATGACCAATAATGGCTGACTAAAACTATCATGTATGCAATTTGGTAGTGAATACTGGGTATGTAGCCCTAGAATAAACAGTCTCTGTCATAAAAATACCAGTAATTACTAGAGTAAAAACTTTTATCTTCAATTTCAAATTTGTGCTAAGTTCTAGAAGTTATTTAAGTTTCTTTTTTTTAAAAAAATGAATCATTAGCCCTTACACATTTAGAGGGGGAAAAAAATTCCAGCCACTATAAAACTTATCTTCCCAAAACACTTCAGTGTGAGGCCATAAGAATTAATCTACATTTTTGATTTGCTTTTGTCTGAATCTACTCGTGATTTTTAAGCTAGAAACTTAATGACTTCCTGGCCTTCTCCTTTACCAATTCTTGATGTTCCTTTAACCCCATCTACCAGAATTCCTAGTCGCTCACACATCTCCTCACCACTGCTATAGTTCAAATCTTTCTGAGTACCAGATTAAACTCCTAGTTGGCAATAAAGTCAGGACTTTAAGGTATCTGTAAAGCAAACACTATCTAAAATGTTAGTAAAATTTAGGTTAAATGAATTTATCCAGAATTTTAAAATTAGACTCTTGGAAAGCAGTTATCATAATGATAGCATGTTAGCTATATGCTGTGTATTTTTATTCCACCATTTGTGCATGGTTTGTACATTACTTTGAATTACATAAAGGAGGACTTGGAATTTTTTCACTATTTATGTCATTTTAAATTTCTGTTTCAACCCTCATCTGTCCCATCCCTGTTGCAAAACATATCAGTTACGTCACTCACCTGTTTCATGCTAGCTCTGTAACAGCAGAGAAGAAGGTTCACATTCCTCGTCTTCACAAACAGCCCTCCCCAGCGTAGCCACAGCTCAGTCTGCCTGTCATATATTTGCCCTTAGTCACATCAAACTACATAGTCTCTAGGCAAAAAAAATCTCTCTTGAATCTTCCAAAAGGATCTCATACTTCACTCTTCTTAAAAGAAATAAAAATGTATAATCATAAAGAACAGTCTTTGTTACAATTAGATAATCCTTCTTTGGAATAGCACTGAATTTCACCTGTATTTCTCTTTTGCAGTTAGGTTTCAGTGGTGGGAAAATTTGTTTTTTTTTTTTTTAAAACATCAGGACGTGGCTTCTTCAACCTGCTCTTTGGACCCTCTTATTATTATTATGCAAACACATAAGTGAAAGATAAGAATTACTGACTCATATGTTGGTTTACCATACAAAATCAGCAAAAATGTTACAACTGTTGGTAGACCACTTCCAAAGAGGGGTGCCTCGTGCACTCCCATGCTATTAAGTAACCTCAGAGAGGCCTACACACTGTTTTAAAACAGAGTTCCACAATGAGGTCATGTGAAAAAAAAAAACCCTGGGTTCCTTCAAAGTGGTTCTCTCCTAAAGAAGAGCTAGAAAAAGAGCTTTTCTCTCTCTGAAGGTGCTGAGAGCCACAGGTACAGACCTCAAAACCAGGGCTAGCCTACAATCTGCAGGCCCTCCAGGCAGGCCAATAATTCAGCAATCATTTAAAGCCACATTCTTCAAAGTCTGGTTAGCTACCTTTTATTTAGAAAGGAGATTGAGACCTCAGTAAGAAAAAGGCAAAAAAGAAGTTTGCAATAATATTGTTCTCCCTCATAAAAAAATACACACAAGCAAGCAAATATGGTTTAATTTGTCAACGGACTGTGCAGATATTTGGTCAAAGTTTACTTAGGGGTATTTCTGTAAGGCAGTTTATCGGTGAAGTTGACATTTAATCTGATAGACTGAATAAGGGAAGTTGTCCTCCATAAGATGAGTAAGAGGCATCTACTCAGCTGAAGGCTTGAGTGTTGGACCAAAGCATATTGGTCCCTCCCCAACCTACAGAGAATTCCTGCTGTCCAATGGCTTTTAAGCCTGGAAGTTAGCTTTTCTGTTGCTTTGGTCTTGAATTAAAACATACATTCTTCCTGAGTTGCAAAACTGCCAGTTTTATTCTCCTGTAAACTATGAATCCAGGAAAACATGAAATAAAACAAAATATAATAGTGAAAGAATATTCCTAGAGATCAAATGTGTTTATTTTATGGAAAGCAAAGATGTCTCAATATCGGAAAATCTTTAATACATGTCAACATTTAAATACATCAAAATACAACATCACATAATTACATAAAAGGGATTTTATGAAATAAATACTTTGTAATAATTTCATATACATATATGTGCATGTGTGCATATAGAAACATATATATATATATATATCTGTGAAAATGTATGTGTGCACACACATGCACACACATATGCAGATCTTCAAGTCTAACAGGAAAATTAAGAGAATATTCAGTAAAGCCAAGATTGATTTTTAAAAAAGCCTGCTTATCTCACAATTTGTCTTACTGATAATCTAGGAAGAGAAGTTAACAGTACCAAAATTTTGAAAATTTAAATGCAGGATTATCTATAGTTGATATAATTGCATACAATGAAAATATAACATGATTAAACTAAAATGTTAGTGAATGCAATGAATCACTGAACATAATCTGAAATCTATACCTTTTGAGTAGATACACAAGAGATTAGATAATACAGTGGGAAAAGTTCTTTAAAAACAATGCATACCAAAAAAAAAAAAAACAATGCATACCTAAAATAATAAAAAAATTTCAAAATTGTTCAAGTGATAAACTTGTTTGAAATATGTAAGATTTATATGAAGCAAACTGTTACACTTCAAAACAGTATCTGATTTCAAAATATACTACATGGTAACTGAAATGGTATGACACTGACATAAAAAAGATGCATCAACCAATGAAGCGACACAGAGAACACAGAAATTAATGCCCATTTATATATCCAACTGACTTTTGACAAAGGTGTCAGAAAAATTCAGTGAGGACATGAAGACCATCACTGATGTTGTGAAAATCAAACATACAGAGACAGAAGAACAAAACCAGGTTCCTTAGACTCACTATGTGCACAAATCAGCTCGGAATGGATCAGAGTCATGTTCATCAAATCTGAAACTATAAAATTACATTAGCCTTTAGGGAGCTGTGTTGACTTCATTGTGTCAAATTGGTCAGGTTCCAGGCTTCAGTCACTCAAGTTGTAATCTAGGTGTTGTAGGAAGATATTTGCAGATGTAATTAAGGTTGCTAATCAGTTGAGTTAAAGCAAAAGAGATTGTCCTGGATAGTCTGCATGAATCTGGCTTGTGTCATTCATAGGAACAACTGTGGAGCTGTATTCTTCTGGCCCTTTTTCTTTCCTGACTGCCAGCACATAGGAGCTGCACCTTGTACTTGTGGTCTATGGGTGTATTTGAGCCTGTGTGGGATCCTGTCTCCAGACCAGCTTTGCTGCAGGTTTCTGACCTATTCATCCATGTCCCACAGCAAAGACAGAGAGATAGGGACAGACAGAGACTGAAAGAGGGAGGGAGAGAGGGAGGGAGAGAGAGAGAGAGAATAATGACGTCCCTGTCAATGATGGCAGTACGGTAAGAAAATCACCTAATGACCTCATAACCAACATACTGTTCTAGTGTCATGCAATGTCTATATGTTTGTGATGATAGAGGTGCAAAGAATATTTTTTGCCCTGCCAATCCCATAAAACATACTATAGACAATTATGTATAGTTTCTTATAACGATAACAAGTAACTGTGGGGTTTATGTGTGTAGTATACTACTCTTCTACTTACAAAAAAGTTTACTATAAAATAGGTTGTATGACAACTGCAGCAGCCTCCTACTTCTTGTTTTTAGTATGGCTCTTGACTGCCTTATTTCTCTCATTCTTAATTTAACTTCCTTGTTTTGTTCATCATTACCCTAGCTTCAATAGGCTATACAATATGCAGATTATATTATTTTACATTGATCATTAATTTATTAACTATTACCATTAATTTATATAATGTAGCTAACATGATAGAATAACATGTAATATTTTAAAATTACATTACTTTGCCTGGTTACAGGCAAAGCCTGTAATAGACTATAGCATTTAGATATGTGTAAATATATTCTGTGATGCCCACACAGTTAAAAATGCACTTTGTGATGACAGTCGGACATACTCATTGATGACTGATGATTTTATATAATTTTTAAACTTTACATATATGATTTACATATATTTAATATATATCTTTTACATATGATTCATTTGCTTATATATGAATATATATATATATATATATATATATATATATATATCATGTCCTGTCTCTGCTCTCTGGTTAAATTCTGATTGATATATAAGGGTGTCTGCATGCTTAGCATGGCAGAGTTAGGAGAGAAACTTTTTGCTTTATTTATTCCTATATAGTTAAAATTTAAAAAATATGCACATACTATTCAATAAGTAATCATTTAGAAAACATGTCTTAAACACAAAATATTAAGTTCTTTATTAATGAACAGATGTATGTTCTTGCTTTTCACAAAGGATTTATAAGCCTGGTATTTAGCTTTTTCTGCCCAAATTACATCAAAGTCAGGCATTATAGCGCATGCCTATAGTACTGACATGCTGGAAGGCTGAGTCAGGAAGATTGCAAGTTTGAGTCCAGTCTGGTGAGACCCTGTCTCAAATTAAAACACAAAATATAAAGGGAAGGTGAGGTATCTCTGTGCAAAGGCCCAGCCTCTGGCACCGTGCATAAAAAAATTAATCCTAGTGTTTCCTCAAACCCCTGATATATGTTAACTGTGTGCCTACGTACGATTCTACTCCTAATTCTATCTCCAGGACTTGCAATTTTTTTAAACAAATGTGTTGAAAATCTGGCATCTAACTTGACACATAAAAATGAGCATTGGCCTATTTTAGACTCTGCTCTGCTCCCTGGCATGAATTTACCTTTCTTTATCTACTGGGTTCAATCTTCTTGGACCCAACCACCTATGTCCGGAATGATATAGAGCTTCAAACAACTGAGCTCTTAGTTTGTGGATGCCTAGGCTTCAATCTTTTATTTTATTGACTTTTATTATTACTAACTTTGTGATCTATGACATCTAACCAAGATGTTTTAAGCTCTATAATAATGTTCAGAATAATGGCAAAAGAACTCAATGCGCTGTCCACACCAAGTAACATTATAAACCTAAAAGCATGTGTGAGATTTGGCATGCTGAGTCAGTGCAAATGTTTGTTGGAATTAGGGTTATTTTAGAGTGGAGCATATTTGCATCTATAATCCTAAGATTGCAACTCAAAATAGAGGGAAAAAAAGAAAAGAAAAAAACTAGGAGCTATCTGGGCTGTATTCGCTCTGTGTAGTCTGCTTTCTACACGTAACCTCATTATACAGCAGTGGTGGAGGGTGGGTTAGCTCTGCCAGAATGCCCACCCTAGTGAGGAATAATGTTGAATTGCAAAAGTAGAATAGCCTGGCTTTAAAGTCGGTACTGAAATCAAATGATCATACAAACAACCTCCCTCATTTAGATGTTACAGCCATGAATACATATTCAAAAGGACTCAGAACTTCAGTCAAAAGAATGATAAAACAGGGTTAGTTAAGACAATGTGTGCATTAGAACCACTCAGTCAGTTTTTTTATCTTGTTTTCTGGACCTATCAATAGACAAGACTACTTCTATGAAATCTATTTGATAAGGAAAGACAAATCAGACAAGATTGAGATTATGTTAACATGCCCGTTTGATTGTTTGAAGAGAAGTACTAAATACTTTTATATAATCCTGCTCATAATCTAGTACATTTTCACAAATATAGCATTTTAAAATCCCTCAGATTAACTTTAGATTCATTCTAATTTTGCATAAACAAAATGATGTGTAAATAATCTTTTATTAATTTTTGAATATAAAATGGTACTATGGGTAAATTTTCTCTAAATAATTATTAAATACCTATTTGCCTAAAATCTCACTATATTTTGAGGCCATGAACTAATCTATTATAATTTTTATCATTAATTTGCATTTTTTATTCAGTTTTTGTTGTTGTTGTTTTGTCCTTCTGAGACCAGATTTCACTAGGCAGTTCAGGCTGGCCTTGAGCTCACTTTGTAGTCCAGGCTGACCTGGAACTTACAGTGATCCTCCTGCCTCAGCTACCTGAGTACTGGGATTACAGGTGTGTACCACCCATCAGACTAAAGACTTCAGTTTGCCTTTTAGAGTGAGAGTCATAACTCATTTGGAGGCCTAGTAGATGATGTATTTTAAAAATAGTATTTGATCACTTTTCAAAACAACCTTTTATAGAAATATCAAAATTTGTTGGGGACTGGGGAGATGGCTCAGTAGAGTAAGTGCTTGCCTGGCAAGCACAAGGGCCTGAGTTCAATCCCCGGTTCTGCCAAAAAAAGAAAAAAATTGTTGAGTAGGCAGCAAGAGCAAAATGGACATGATTACAGCTGTGCTGCATCCTTGAAATGTTCTAGGAGTAGGTTGCAAGCATTTTCTCACACACAAAGTGGTAGGATGTAATGGATAAGTTAACTGATATGATAGTAGCAATGATGCACAATGTACTTATATATCTTAATATATACTTTAGACAATTTTATTTGTCTGTTGTTCCTCAACACAGCCAAAAAAAGAAACCAAAACCAATTTGTTAAGCATGCATTTTAAATGGTTAAATTTTATTGAGTATGAGTTATGCAATGCAGATAATGTAAACGAAAAAAGGTAACCCCACATTCACTTGCAAGTCTAGAACTTTCTATGCAGTAAGAAACATCAGTCTTCCTTCTCATACCTTCATGTTATGGGACTAGCTTGCTTTTCCCTGGTCATTTGCCCTGCAAGTAGAAGACAAAAGAGAATTCTTCAAGAGAATTTAAATTACATCATTCTCGTGTCAGAGAGATAGCTCAGTGGTCTAAAGTGCCTGCTTAGGCAAGCTTAAGAAAACTAGCAGGGATTGCAATTCAATCCCTGGCATCACATGCAGCACCAGCCTCACCCCCACGGCAGCAACAACAACAAAAATATGTCATTCTCTTGTACAAATACTTCAGGTCAACTATTCAAAATTACTTTAAAACCAAATTAGGACTTGAATTGGAAAGCTAACGGGTAATTGCTTGATCACATGCTTACCACAAGTTGGCATGGCATTTATTTTCCAAGCACACATCATTCAGAATTCTGTCCCCTAATTACAAAGCCTGTTCCTTGAAGTTCAATTCTTTCCTAAGGCCATTGAAAATTAAGACAAATGCCTCCTTCTGCATATTCACAGGCTTCTACATACACAAGCACCTGCAGCCCATGATAGACATACATATTTTTGTTGGTAGTTGAGGAAGTACTGCCCATAAGTTATCATATTTCAACCATCATTTGGAAATGCACATTAACTACCATTAAGTGGAAAGTCTTCATAAATTTTAATTGCCATCTCTCCTTTTCTTCTGATTATAAGCACCTTGAGGGCAGTGTGGCCATTTCAGCTTGCCACATGGCCAGTTATGACACTTCTAATATGGCAGGTGTTCAATAATTTGCATCAAATAAAGACCTGTGGTTGACTGATTGACTTCTTGGCAAGTGAAACCTATTTGATATCCCCCTTGAAATTACAAATGGTTTATGTACTTCACAAGACACCATTACTTAGAATCATTCTGGCCTTGAAAGAATGCGACCAACAACCTCTAAGTAAAACATTAAAGGCTCTAAAACAAAGAACGTCTTCTGTCCATGTGGGATGTTTTCGTTTTTATTATCCTATTGTTGCACACATATCAGTCTGGAATATGGTTTGCACACTGGAGCACTCTGCTCTCCCACCCAGCAGGGTCTCCTGGGCTTTCCATGCTTTGTTTTCCTTCTGAATCATGGATTAGAATGACAGCCGTTCTGACCTGCAATAAAACTCACACATTCTCTTAAACATATGCTACTATACAATGAATTTCATTGAAGGAAAAAATAAATGGGAATTCTACTTGCCTGATTCTTTTCAGCTTCTATGGTTACAAGGATCAAATAATGCCAGTTATATCACAGCCAGGAATTTTGAGGCCTTCATAAATTATTATGCTGAAAAATCTCATGACAGAATTTGAAGGAAAATTTTTCTTTGTCAGGACTTCAGGCTTTAAAAAAAAGTTTAGGTCCTTCTAGTGAACTTGCTGCTATTCATCAGATAAAGCAGAATCAGAAATCATATTCTAAGAAAGGAAGTGACACAGATAAATTGTTAAAAATACAACTCGTTACTAGAAAATGACATTTCATAGTTCCCACTGGTATATCACACCTCGGGGTTTTTTTTCTCTTTCTCAACTTATATTTTAGAAAACGCACATTATACATGCTTACACCAACTCAAAATAAAGCCATATTTGAATATAAGAATACTTAGTTAAATTATTAAATAGAAGGGTTTCTTTAAAAAATCAATTTTTATAGATATGCCCTTGTCATTTCTAAAACTTTATATGAAAAGATATTTATCAGTGAAAAATGATGTTACAGAATGTCCCTCTTCCCTTACCATACACAAAAGTGATATGCACATACAAGTTAATTTTTATTACACTTCTGTAAATAAAAACTCAGGAAGAGTAGATTGTAAAATTCAAATTATATACACAATATAGAATAAGCCATTTATGGTGGCATTCCTACAGGTCATACAAATTTTTTTATAATAAATATGGACAAAAACCTACCATTGTCAACTTTTGAAAGCAGAAAGAGGGAAATCATGACATACTGTAATTAATTTTGGTATTGATTTTATTCATCTTTCAGAATTATTTTTAAATTAATATACTTTGCTTTTATAGCAGTTTAATGTATGAAAAATTGAGCAGAAAATATGGAGAGTTTGTATATATTATCTCTATCTCACTTCTAGTCACAATTCTTCTGTTATTAATACTTTGTATTAAAGTGGCACACTGTTAATTTCCTCTAACATTTGTTTTGGTAAAATTTCTGTAAATGTATAGTAAGACTATGTAAAACTATGCTTGCTAGAACCTGAATGTGCATTTCTTTATAGACATTTGAGCTTTTCATTAAAGATAAACAATACTGATGTATGTAGTGTTAAGGTGTTTATTTTTTATAAAAGATATAAATAGGGCAGAGATCATCCATTCCATTTTTATGATAGTTTATAAAATTTTAAACCTACTTTCATGCTTGCTTTTAAAAGACACATTCACACACACACACACACACACACACACACTGCTTGTTTATTTTCTGAGGACTGCATGGGCACTTTGCTTTGCAACATGCTAATTGCTCTGCTTTAGCCCAGGCATTTTCTGGGTGGTGCCTTGGCTGCTCCATCTGTGTTTATGTATCCTGTGGATCACTCTGAGCCCTGCTGCAGGTCCCTTCAGCTTCTTTCAAGTCTAAGCCTGGAGAAGTCTCACGGAGGTCAGAGTCATCCAGATCAGTTACCTCCCAAAGCTTACTCTAGTCAGAATCCGCCTTCTACTCATGTTGATGCAAATCATAAGCAACATACTCCCTCTACTGAGGATACATGGTTCATAAAAGTGAATTCAAACGGTAGTTGATAAGTTACTCTACAAGACCTTCACTATGAATTTGTGTCAGGAGACAGTAAAATACTAAAAGGTATCTAATATTGATCCAAAAACAACACTTCCTGCTACGTGATAAAACTCTGCAGTGCCAGATAGAATTTAATCTTGCTCAATGGATACATTTAATATTGAATGTATCCAAGATTATTTGGCTAAAGTTAAACAGAGGTATTGTTTTTAATTAAAAGTAAAAACTCCAAATCTGTACACCAGTAAACAAGTTCAGCAACACAAGTCTAATGATGTTTGTTACATGGGTCTAAGATTGGGAAAAAAGAAATTATCAAATATTAGAAATCAGATCCATGAATATAACTAGATAAAAACTAATTAAAGACTTGTGTTTAATTTAATGGGCAATATTTTAAAAGTGTCATTTATTCTACTCTGGGATTCTTTTAAGTAAAGCAAATACTGATTTGTGAACTTGAGTTGCAAACAACCAATTCCAAATAATTGTTTAGGGAGCTTGGCAAGCAAGAAAAGAACACTATTTTACAACTTAATGAGACCAAGGGAAGAGAAAAAAAATATGAAGTTCAAAGAGATATACAGATTATAAGAAAGAAACAAAAAGAAACACTGAAGTTCACAAGCCTCAGGAATAGAATGAAAAATGCAATAAAGAATGTTAATATTAGACTTAATCAAAATGAAGAAAAAATATTTGGACTAAAAAGATACATTTGAATACAGGAGAAAAGAAAAAGGATGGACTAAGTAAAGACAGATATGATTTTTAAAAAAGAGCTACTAATCACATAGGCATTTAGACGATAAAGAGAGAAAATAGGAAAAGAG
>NDGM011250832.1:0-23706 GCA_002564305.1 Octomys mimax
AGTTGAGGTTTTATTTTAATTGCAGGGATGAGGAAATAGTTTTGCTAGTTTAAGCATCAACAATAATTGGATGACGTCAGTAATCTATTTATAACACAGAGAAGAATCCCAACGGAGTGGGACAGGGGATGACATAATACAGATTATCTGTTAACCAAATTGTGCCCCTTTTTACTCCAGGGAACAGTACCCAACCACATCTGCCAGCCTTCTTTCCGGCATGCTAGGGTTGTGCTCTCACCAAGGAAATGTGGGTTGAAGCTGTCAGCACCTCTTGCAGGCCTTGCCCTTGGCTCTGTGTGATACAGCTCTTATCTGCCAGCCCTGAAGACACAGCACAGAGTACAGTCACCAAGCCAAGGCACCTGAGCCCCTGACTGGTCATTTTGTGGCAAGCTGTTGGACTTACCAAGAGGCAAGGAGTCTGTGTGACCCCAAACGTTACCGAACCAAATCTCCTCCTCATGGGGCAAGCTGAAGGAATAGAAATCCTGTGGGGAAGGTATTCAACTTTGGGTCCCTTTGGGGGTCCTAAAGAGGAAGTCTTGGCAGCTGAGAGATAATGTTAAGGCCCTGCTTTCTAAAGGGGGTGATATGGAGAGTGGGGAAGGAATACAAAGGGGCTGAGAGGTGAACTTTGCTCTTGTACATTTGTGAAGGGAGATGGTTTGCTGATATGAGAGTTAGGTGACGACAGAGGCAGGATGGGCAACAGATGAAGGGATAAAGAAAATATACACGATGCAGTGCTACTCAGCCCTAAAGGTAAACGTCAGTCATTTGGAAGAAAATGGATGCATTTTGAGATCATGGGGCTTAACGCAGTAAGTCAGACACACAAACTTAAATATTGCATGATTTCTTCTACATGAGAAAAAGAAAATACAAATGATTTAAAAACCAAGATAAAAGACAGATCATAGGAAGCAGGAAGATAGACCATTTGCAAAGGGGAATGGACACAGAGGTAGAGGGAGAAGGAAGGGGGAGGGAAAGGGGAGGTAGAAGACATTAAGATGCTGCGTATACGTGAGCCAGCTCCCCAGGATGAATTGTACACATTATGTACCTAAGACCTGCACTATTACTACTTACTAATGAAAAAACAGGGGTGCAGTGGTTTCAGGGAAGCCCTGAAGGGAAGGCTCCCAAGGCTCTTGCCAGAAGCAGCTAGAGGCTTGAGTGGCCATGCCCAGGATGTCAGCAGTATATTGGAATAGGGATAGAAGGAGGCATGGGATTCACCAAGCTGTGCTTTCATCATAAATCTCTACAAGAAAAACATCATCCTGAAGGAAGGGGGCAGGAGGTTGTGGGAAGAGAGTGCTGGGGCTTGCCTCAGCGAGCTCTCGAGGCAGCTGGGGCAGCTGCTGATCCTGTAGGCTTTCCAGGGAATGGCAAACTACTTTAATTTTTATTTCAAAGGACAGACAGGAGCATCTTACCCTTCTGATAATGTTAGGGTCGTTACACTTGGCTAGTTTTCCAGCAAAAAGCTGAACTCCAAAGCTTGCAAAAACAAGCATTAAGGTCAGCAAGAGAATTGACACCTGAAAGAAAAAGATGAAATGTTAAACTGCTCGATAAAATTTCAACATTAGTTTTAGTTTACAATGTGATATAAACACCCCTCCTATGTCACATTATATAAAATCTGTAGGGTTTTTTTGGATATATCTTTCAAGGTTTTCACCATAGATTATTCGCATAGGCTTAGTGAAATGTCAAATGGAAAAACAAATTTGCATCTTTAAAAATAAAAAGATGAGACATGTAGTGTACTGATACCCAAACATCAATGTAATTAATATATCTTGCAAACATATACTAATAAAATTTTTAAAAAGAAAGTGTGATAAAGCTGTTTTTAAATATATGATTTGAGCTTTCTGATTTTTGAGAACAGCCCTTCGCTTTAGTTTACTTAATGAAACGAAGAGAAAATACTTAGATAATTATGTTGTGCCTGGCTTTCTCAAAATGGATCCTGTCTGTATTAGATGGGCATAACGATGACACTGCTTTCCTGGGAGCATGGGGTATAGCAGGAGGCCACGCTGCTTCTGGACTCCCTGTAACTCGGTCTCAGAAGCAAACCTGTGAGTGAGCCCAGGCTCCCTCTGCTGGCTGAACACTTCGGTGTGGACAGAGGAAAGAGCAGTGAGGAAAACCCGATCAAGCCCTAGCCATGCAGGCTGAATAATCTAAATATGGGCCCTAAGTATCCTAAACTCATGCAGATATGTCACTGTGGGAAAGGCCTAACAATCCCCTTGTAATCTCCCTCAGGCATCCAGTCACACACAGAAGCTGTGGGGAGAAAGCCTATTTTCCTTCACTTCATAAAACTGTATGAAAGGCCAGTTTTATGATTTTAGGTAAAGAAAATGAGGACTCTTACACACATACACACACACACACACACACACACATTAGCAACTCTATGTCTCTAATAACCTTGCAATCTATGCATAGAATATCTTCCCATGGACTACAATTAAATGTGTCACTGAGAGTGTGTTTCTAGAAAACAAGAAGATCAACTCATGTTTTTAATGCACACACAAAACTCACTCATAACAACAACAAAAAAGCTTTTGATCACTCTTCAGGAGAGCCAAGACCCTGCTGTAATAGATTGCCAGCAAGGAGCCCTTTACTCCATATTTTGTTTCAAGCTTTGTTCTTTTAGAAGACCCTGAAGTGTTGGTCAGACTAAAAAGAACACTGTCACCTTGACTCACATTTGCAAGTATTCTTTACTGCACAATGATGCTGCTTAAGTAGAGTTTGCCTGTGTTTCTATCTTTCAAGTGATTTTATATTAACAACTCCAGTATGTAGAAAGGAATTCTAACCCATAGGTGGAAGAGGTACAGGGAATAGGATGAGGAGCCCACACGTTAATTCTTATTCCTGTTTGTGAAGATGTACTTGAAACCTTTTATCCTTAATCTCTAGATGAAGAAACTGAAACTCAGTGTAGAAATTAAGACGAAGAATGAAAAAGTTAGTGGATATTATCTCCTTCAATTCACCATCATGCTTTCCAGAGTGCTTTTCATTAGTTCATTCACTGCAGTCAAATAGATATACCCTGAAGCTCCCAGGGCGAAGGTGCTGCACTGGTGGTGTATCTATCCCCTCTGGGGACATGCACAACTGTACATTTGACCTTGACCTGCAAGATTCCCCTAGCTGCCCAGTCTGACTGTGCTGAACCAGAAGCAAATGGCAGCTCTCACATACCAAAAAGATTTCCTTGAAGCCACTGAAAAGTTCTCGAACAACCTTCCTCATCTGGGGCACCAGTTTGAATATTCGCAGGGGTCTCAGGCAGCGAAGGACCATGAGGAGCTGAGCTCCTGATTCCGCAGGCACATTTTGAGGCATCCAACAAAGAAATATCAAGCTCACCTAGACAGAAGGAACACGCTCTGCAGTTTATACAATTTTTTATCTACAATGCCATTAAAGCCAACAGGCCACAGCTTCTCACGTAGTGGGGAGTCCATGCACTGTGCCAGACAAACACAGGTGTGTATGAAGCCTGGTAACTAAACCAAACCCGGACCTGTTAGAGGCCTCCAAAGAAAGTAGTCTCCTCTATGTGAGAATGAAATGGGGGGTGCCCATTCTGTGTCTCTGTATCCCGATGCTTTTCACTCTTTTTAGCTTACTGAATTGGGGGTTCCACAAATGTACTGTGAGTGGAATGCCTTTTTATTTATCAAGTTAATTAACAATTAATAAAACTACTATTTTATTAATTATCAGCAACATACTACCTGTTACTAATTACATTTCTCCTTGTGCCTGGAAAGTTATTGATTTCATGCCTTCTTTGCAGAGATTTAAAAAAAAATGTCTTTGAGTCTACCCTTATGGTTTCTGCTTAGTTGAGTTGAACAATGGAATGGGCAACTGTGATAGCCAGGTATTCTGTGTGTTGGAATCAGGTCCAACTACAAATACCTTAGTTTGCTTACAGTAACAATATGCTCATTAATCAACAATGTGACTTATATGATTCAAATATTTTTGTATCATAGGAGATGCAAGAAATGTGGGATGCAAACTAGTTTCGCTATCTTCAATTTTATTCCTGCACATCATACTCATATATAAAATTGTGGTTGGTGTGCTTGAACAGTTACCCATGGGCACGGCAATAGTTTTCATATGACCTCTTATTTGTATATAATGGACTACTATGGAATCCATTTAAGACTGCAGTTGTGGCAATAGACATCTTGTACCAAGTGATTCAGGAGATTTTATAAAACTCACATTTTATATTTAGGAAATAGCCAAAGACTTACAAGATAAATAAATATGTCCATTACTCCACCAAAGTCCCTGATGACAGCAGTTGGAGTGAAAAATAAGCCATCTGCCATAATCTTCAGATTAAGCTCAATGCTCATGAATATCACAAACACATACTCAGCAATCTGAAAAGGGCAAAAGGCAGATCCGTCACACTGGGTGGGAAAACCACAGGCCAGTGTTTCCCACCTCGTTGGGCGCTGAGATTTCATGGCAGTACCTGCAGAGTAGGTGTGTGCATGACTCTCCGGAAGGGTGACTCAAACGTCATGGAAATGCAGGAGCAGATGGTGACGATGATCATGACCCAGTCCAGGTAAGTGACCAGTCCCAGCAGATCACTGCCAAAGACCAAGCACAGTTGAGGCCCGCAAGGCTCCAGGATGGAGCACGCCAGGAGTCAGAGATGGTGACCCCACTAACATGACTAGTGTTTTTAAAAATGAGTCCTAAGTTATCTATTTCATAGTACTATATTAAGAAAATAAAGAGGAATTTTTTACATTTTTAGGTGGCATAAAACAGCACATGAATACTTCCAATGTGTGTGAAAAAATAATTTATAGTGCTTACTAAAGTTGATGATATTTTGTGTTTTTCACAGCTCCTGTGACTGGGTCTGTTTTAGATCTGTAAAAGAGAATATGCATATGAAATTCTGCAAGGAAGCAGGTATGTAACAATTTGGCAATAAAGTACTTACAAACACTTCATCGTCCTAAAGTCCCCTTTATGTCCTTATATAATGCCCACTAAAAATATGGTAACTATATGACTTTGGAAGGCAAAGGACATTAGATTAGAAAAGGAATAAAGAGAATTTATAGCTGATGGTTATGGAAATCATTCTAGTTCTCAAAATACTTCATTTTATGATTCAAGGCTCCATTTTAAAAATTCTTGTGTGGGTATTACAAAGTCAAATTTTGACTTCCATTTATAAAACACTCATTTAAAATCTTCACCTTCAAGGTTGTGCAAAGACATTCTTTGTGACTGTGCAGTTACATACTCCATCCATTAGAGTTCTGCCTGCATGTAGCTGTGGTCTTGCTGGATAATTTATATAGACTTTCCTCAAAGGCACGCTTGTAATGTTCATTTTCAGGAAGGCTGTGTGCTTGCTTGGTGAAGCCCATAGTCTTTGCCTTTGTTCCCATTTAAAATAAGGTCTTCACCAGTGTATTGGGCTGACAAAAGCAGAATTATACCACACTAACTGAGGTGCAGAATTGGCAATTAGATGCTAACCTGGAGGCAGATAACAAGGTAATTCAAGATGAAGAATCTGTGCTGACACTGATAAAATCAAGTTCTAAATTGCCATCTTCTTCCTATACTTTGTGGAAACTCAGGGTAGTTTTTTAATGATTATCACTCAGGTGCTTTAGGTTGTACAGGCTGAGAACAGTACGAAGAGCCACAGATCAGCCGTGAGGAGAGAGCCACACACTAGTTGGGCGCCCTGCGCAAAGCCCTCAGCCTCTGCAGACCCAGCAGTACTTCTTGGTAGGAAGAGGGGTCTCACAGGATACCAAGTGGCCTTGGGGTCTCCTCCAGGCTGCGAAGTTAAGAGAAGGAGATGGAGTCCTGGGTGGCCCCAGCCAACCATATTTATGTTCTCTTAATTCTAGAGGCGGGAGTCCCAGACCATGGTGTCAGAAGGGTTGCTTTCTTGGGGGGCTGTGAGAGCAGGATCTGTTCCAGTGTTGTCCCTTCACTTGTACATAGTTGTCCTGTCTGTCTGATTCCAAACCTCTGAACTTCCTCTTCTTATAAAGAAACTACTTATGCTGGATCCTGACTCACCCTGATGACCTCACTTATAGTTCATTATCTGTTCACAGCTAAGAATGCAGGAGGGCGTGGTGGCCCACGCCTTAATTCTGTCACAGGGAGGCTGAGGGAGGAAAATCACAGCAAGTTCAAGGCCAGCCTGGACTATATACATAGTGAATCTAAGGCCAGCTTGCATAGTGAATGCTCAAAACAAAATGAAACAAACAAACAAAAAATAATAATGTATGCATCTGGGGTAGCAATTCAGCCAATAACAAGTTATCCACAAAGAAAATCAACTTACTAAAAAGATGGCAACAAAGAGGATCCAATTATATAAAGGAAAAATGTGAAGTTTTATACTTTCCCAAGACTCTTAATATCTGCACAATATTAAAGTTACATTTGTGGGCCGGCCAGATAGCTCAGCAGACTAAAGCACCTGCTTAGGCAGGCTCAGCGACTGGGTTTGGATCCACAGTGTACCATGCCAGCCCTGCCCCAGGAGTCCAGGGAGACTGTGATTGAAACTGGGCATGGTGGCACACGCCTGTAATCCCAGCACTTGGGAGGTTGAAAACAGGAAAATACTATGAGTCTGATCTGTGTAGTGGGACCCTTTAGACCCTATACTAAATACATTAAAAAAAAGTTACATTTGAAACAATTCATTTCATCCATTGGTTGCCTGTGAAACTTGGTTGAGGCACCCACAAATATGTGCTCATCCAGTTTATGTGACTGATACTGTCTTCCTTCTTCCTTCCACACTGGTGGGGCAGAGACATTGTGTGGTGGTGGTGGAGTCTTCTGGTAACAGTTGGGAGTGGGAGCCCTGGTCACCTTCCCTTCTACTTCATGTTATTCTATAATAGACCCACTGGGGTCCTTTGATCACAAAGAACACAATTTTGCTACAAGAAATGCACAATGACATTTTCTATGTCACTTAGCCTCCCTTGGTTTTGGTATTTTCAAAAGAAAACATGGAATCCGTACCATGGATTATGAACATATCAGGCATCCATGAAAATGCACAAATAAAATTAGCCACTAAGGGGCTTTGTCAATGCGAGCTTTCTATAAACATGAGCTATTCTCAATCTTTGTTTTCCCTTGGTGAGGTGCTCGGCAAAGTGGAGCAGCATGGTGCATAAGCCCACAGTTCCTTGTGACCCCGTGAGGATGACAGGACTCATTTTCTCCCTGTAACCGCTGTCCCCACCCCCACCCCCACCCCCAGCCGCTTGCTTGATTCAGATCAAACGCCTGGTGGATGGAGCGCACTTACGCATTGAAGCGAGCTCGGACCACCACCCTGCAGAAGTTCCTGAACCTGTGCTCCCGCCCAACTATGAAGAGCGGCTTGTCGAAGTAGGGATGGTTCTCTCTCAGCTCCTCCTCCTGGACTTTCCTGGAAAGTGACATTTACCAGAGTCAGGCTGGGTCTGCCATCCCAGCGGGAGAGCCACCGAGCCCTGCAGCGCCTGTACCTTTTCATTTCGGCTTGCTCCTTTTTCTCTTGGATCATCTTTATTTCACTGTCTTCTCTTTGTGCGTTTCTGTACCTCACTGTATTGGAATGCTAGAAATAAGTGGAGAGGAGGCGCGTGACAATGGGAGACTTCCCGAAGGCCGGAATATCACTATTTCAAAACTTTGAAATTAATACATGTGTGTACAAGAAAGCATAGTGAAGGCATAGTGAAGGTTTAAATGAAAAATTATTATAGTAAAAGACACATTGCCATTGATTCCCCTCAAAGAACTCTGTTTTGTTTGAGCACCTTTATCCCATCATTCCTGTGGCATTCAGAAGCCATTCTGGAAGTGCTTCTTCTCACGTGTTTTTATAAGACATGATCAAAAGTATGGCGAACGCTGCTGTCAAATGCCACCTGATAGAAAGGCAGGCTTACAGGACCTTAGGGTGCATCTTCACCCGCCTCACTCACTGGCCCTGGCCCCATGGTGCTCCTAGCCCTTCCAAAAGTCAAAACAGCCATAAAAGGTAAATGTCTTGAATCAGTTTTGGACCCCAAGGCAGCCATGACATTGCAACTAAAGCCTCTCATGAAAGAGGTTTCCAAGAAGGATAGGACGTACATGTTTCAAGTGAGATGGAATATTTTGAGGATTAATGACAATGTACTTTTTACTATTATAAAGTTTAAAAATCTAAACATCCACTTTTTATCAGATCTTGTATATGTAGCATAGTTAGCTATAACAATATAACTATTACGTATAGAATATGTAGCTATAACTATTACTTGTATAATTAACTTATTCTTCCAGGGAGTGAAGGGCCACAATGCATGCAGGAGGAGCCCAGAGAGCAGGAATGAGCCCAAACTGGCAGGCTTAGAGGGTGGGCGGGTTGCACAAGCCAGGACCTAGGCCTTACGGACTGCAGGATGAGTGGAAGACGTTGCCTATATAAAACCACAGACTTTAAAAGAAGCATTCCTCATGTCCACGTACCTACACCTTGCATCATTAGGAATATGTGAAAATGGTGACATGTTCTAATTTAAATGTCTCCGATTATGGCAGAAATTAAAAGGATGTTTTATGCGATCACCTGAACTCTACGACTTTTTGCTGTGGAGAAGACAGTGGATGGGTTTTGTTGCGCACCTGTGTGAGCAATGTGCCTAGTCTGTGAGAAGGAAGTTCTAGAATTGAGACCGCTCAAGCTAGGCCTTTGCTGTCTGTATTTCAAGGCACATTTTCAAAGCCACGTTCTAATTTGACTCTTCACCGGATGGGAGATTCCCACCGAATCTTATGGAGGGATGGTGCACAGAGCAGATGTTGCCTCTGAATTCTCACCTGCCAATTCTCTGTGGGCAACATCCCTGGCTCTAAAAGGTAAGAGTTCAAGCCTCCTCTTGGCCCTGGTCATACCTGTGCTAGCCAATCAGAGAGAGCTCTGGATTTAAAAACCCTTAAATGGAAACAGAGCCACGTGCCAGCTGTAACCTTGTGATCTCATCACCAACTTCTTGTTCTCATATTTTCCCGGAATGCTTAATACAAGACAGACAGCAGATTTGGGAGTGAAAGTAGATGTGGTACACTGGACACTGCAAGAAGTCATAGGAAATAGGAGACAAATGAAGAAAAGACCGAAGCCTGTGGCATTGCCTCCTTTCATTAGCTCTTCTTTCCCAAGGGCCATTCTTAGCACTGAACATTCAAGGCTGTTCTTGGCCCAGGTGCCCAGGTGCCCAGGTTCAAGCTCAGGCCAACGTTCCACTCAGAGCCTCTTTAACTAACTCTTTCCTGGGGATCGGAGCGTGGCATAGCTGCAGGGTAGCCTAACCTTTGGCCTCTCAGCTTTTCCACAGAGCTTGCTCCTTAGCTTCACTTATGTCTCTGGGCTACTGGAGAGGGGTCTACACTGACTTTCGGATCTAAAAATCGTTGCCCCAAATCGCCACCTATGATTTCTGTGCACCACTTTATTTAACTTAACACAACAAAGCCAGTGTGTCACACAATGGAGAGCTGATGGAAAACTTAAAAAACTCCCTGGAAAATTCCACTATTTCTTTATTCTCTTCTCTGCCTCCTTTTCTAGATTGTAAGCTCCAGGAGGGCATCTGAGTCCACTTTGTGTTTTCCTTCAAGTTTCATCACTTCCAAGAGGATCCAGCACAGACAACATTTGGTAAGTAGCTCCCAAGTCAGCAAACAAATGCATAAATCACCTATTGTCTGAAAAAATCCTTGGCAGATTCTATGCAGCTTTTGACAGAATTCTTCTAGAAAAAAAATCTATTTTCTCATACACAAAGCCTTGAAATTATAAGTAGTGGAACTATATTCCAGAATATTTGGAACCTAGTAAATATTCAAGTGAAATGATGTGAATCATTCCCATAAAATGCTTTAAATTCTCTTAGCTTCAGTCAAATGAAACGGATACATGATATTTGTGCTACTCTTTAAAATAAGACATGCAGTCTGCATTGTTCTAGTTAGCAGTCACTGTTTAGTCCTGGCCATGTCATTTATTTCCTGTGTTGTTTTCTGGTTTCTTCTGGTACGAAATGTTAAGGAGTCATGGCAAGATGATAGACAGACAGAGTATTGGAATCATCGAAGCAGACATCTAAATACTTCTATAACTATGTTCCATAAACCCAAAAGCATCGCTCATAACTTACATCTTGAGTCAAAGTTTCCAGAGACTTCCCCCTGCTGATCCTCTGGCTATTTGATCCGTGTCTCAGTGACCTAAAACAATCACAATCAACACATCTCAAGATCAAGTTTGAACTTCTAAGCAATGACCATGATAAAAAAAAAAAGAAAAGAAAAGAAAACAGTCTTTCTGATATAACCTCACAAATGTCTCACTTCTTTTTACCACCAAAGCTTATCATCTCTCCAAATACCTTTGATCCCACCGAACAAGATTTTAGAATTTTCCCTTCTGATCTTAAAAGTGAGAATTTGGCTATCACCAAGGAAAAAGACTTTGAAATATAGATGTTTTGAATCTTTGATTTGGCTTGTGAGTTTCATTGCTGTTATCACTGGTGAATAGAACTCAGCCCCTCACCTGAACCTGCCTCCACCCAGGGGGTGGGGAAGGCTTTGGACCCCCGCACGTTTGTGCACACCTCCTTCCTGTGGGGCTCTGAGGATCATCTTGCCTGCACGTTTACCTGCGCTCCTGGCGGATATGATGCTGTACGCTGAGGATCGACCTTTCTTTTGCTGGTTGCCCTTCAAATGATCCGCTCAGCATGCGCTGTCGGGTGCAGGCTCTGGAAAAAAAGGAGCCCCAGATAAATGCATGATTTGTACACACAGGATGAATAATACATAACTGCTCATTATGTTTATTAATTTTAAGAAAACACCAATGAAAAGGTAAAATAAAGCAAATGATGTATAAAGGAAAATACCCACGAGGCTCTGTGTCAAGAATACTCAAGCAGCAGAAGTTTCACAAATATAGGAAGAGCTGAAAAATAAATAGAAAACTTACCTCTTGCCCTTGTCCTTTCACCCCAGCCCCTAGTTACAAAAAATGAGAAGGCTTTCATCAGGGTTCTGTAAGGGCCCAGCCCAGCATGAGGCACAGGCAATCATGTTGCTGGCTTTACATTTAAACGAGGAGGTTTCTAATAGTTCTTAGAAAAAGATATGTCCAGCCAGAGCCCTACAATAATGATGTTCTAAAGATGTATGTTCTAAAGATATTTGGTGGAAATTTAGAACAACATGGAAGCTTAAAGTGAGAGGCAAAAAGGGGTTGTAAAACAAAGCAACTAAACCTGGAATTATGCACAACAATGTGACTATACTTAACACTCCTCAAATGCACACTTAGAAATGGTGAAGATGGTAAATTGTATGTTGTATGTTTAATAGTAATGATAAAAAAAAAGCTGGAGTCGTTAACTAGAAAAAAATTCAACTGAAAGCCCAAGGCTACCTGGTAACTAGTTCCCACTTTCTCTAGAGTCTCAAAAGCATGAAAACTCTTAAAGACAAGTTCACCTTAAAATACAATTGGGATGATGTTAATTTCAGATTTATTAATGTATGAAAATATCTGGGTTCCCCAACACCCATGGGGAGAAAGGTTTTGGTGAGAAAATAAAACTTCCTTTCTGGAAATTTCTCTCTAATAGGGAATGACTGGAATTCCCATGAGGTAGGACTCTAGTGGAAGGGCACTCACTCCAGGGCTGAACAGACCTATGTGTCAGATGTGCTGTTTCCACTTGGTGGTAACTTTGCGACTCAGTTTCCTTAGGGTAAAATTAGAGGAAGGACATGATGTTGAAGGTAACTCACAGACCTCACAGGCAATGGTTTTATGATGTGCAAAACTTAGGACTTCACATTTGCCCAACAACTCAACTCAGATACTTCAACCACAGCCTTCCATCCAGGACATGTGCATGAATGTCATAAAATGTACTATGAGCATGGCTTGAAATTGTTAGTATCTGTCTGCGAGTTAAGATCTTTGAGAAAAGACCTTGTATCTTTTGTATCTATTGTACTGAAAATAGCCGGCTTATGCTACCATGTATTTATTTAAGTTCTTAACCTTCTTGATGAGGATGAAGATAGTTGTGGACAATAGCCATGCAGTCTGGAATTTAATAAGTGTAAATGCACTACTGGAAATAAAGACTAACAATCATTATTCTTGTTTAGTAAGCATCAGGGACCCCTTTAAGATAAAAGTCTAAGTCAACATTTCATGAGACCCTGGATTTATGATAGTGGAAGAGGAAGATTTGCTTATTTCTAGGCCTAGAATGATATTGTGTATGAAGATGCATTTGTTAAGTTCTAATTTTGATGGGTTGACAAAAGTAAAGCATCATTTCATACTATGTGTTCTTAGGGGTTTTATTTTGGAAAAAAATTGAAAAATATGAAATCATTTTGAGAGAAACTACTTGGAGTAACACTATAGCAGAAATACCTAGATTCTTGTCACCTGCAAGACTTAACCTTTAGCCATATCTTAGTAATTATCATTGTTTTTATTATAAGCCTTTCCTCAAGTAGTTGGGACAAGCACATTTTAAATACAAAGCACATATGTGTTTAGAATAACACTCGTTTGAGGGTGGGGGCCCTCTTTGCTGGACAAAGAAGCATTTAACTGGCTTTCAGTTCAGCTGGGCATTCTTCTTGGGGAACAGTCAGTACCTAGGGATTAGTGGGCCTAAGAGAGCCAACATGATGTGGCCCGGGGGCCTCTGGGAAGGGAAGCCCTGCTATCCCTTTGATCTAATGGAAGGGCAATTTCCATGGAGACCACAGCTATTGGCAAGATTACCCCTTTCCCTAACTCCTCTCTTTCTCCAATTCCTCTCCCTAGATGAGTCACTGAAGTGATGGTGAGAAATTTACCTATTTTCTTCTCTTGCCTCATTTTTTTCTCCCTACTGGATCTAGAGCGCTGAGAAAACAATATGAAAGGGGGCTGGAATTTCAACATCAATGCAAATCGCACAGTATGTGTTCTCTGGATGATTCACGTTTTGTGGTTGGAAGTGCTGGTTTTTAACTCTATCCTGCAATCAGAAACCTGTGCGTCATCAGACTAAAACAGCCAGCTCCATAGGTAATGATAGTCATTCCCTATGCCCTTTCCTTTCCTTTCCTAACACTTTCTTCTATGCTCACACTACTGTTTACCAGAATGATTTTTTTTTCTTCCCTTTCTTTTTCTTTCCTTTTTTCTCTTCTCCTCCCATCCCACTTCTTTTTTTATCTTTTTGTAGGGGACATCTTTTTTGGGGGGATTGAACATAGAGCCTTCACATGAGCTACCCCCTTCAACCCTCTATCCCTTTTTATATTTATGTTTATATTTTTATATTTTTGATACAGGGTCTTGCTATGCAGTTCAGACTCCTAGTGAATTTCCTGTCTCAGCCTCCCCAGTGATGCGATTATAGGTATGGACCACTATACCTGGTTTCAGGACTGGCATGACATGCAGTAGCTGGGATCAAACTCAGACCCTTGTGCTTGCCAGACAGGAGCTAAGACTACCGAGTTATGTCCCAGCCCAATCCCTTTTTATTTTGAAACAGGGTCTCTCTACATTACAAAGTTGTCCAGGCTGGTCTCAAATTTGTGATCCGCCTAAGCATGTGCTCAATGATGCCTGCCCTGTTTAGAATGATTTCCCACTGTATAAAAACAAGTGAGACTGAGAGGTTCATTTCACTTTGAACTTTTTCATTAATAGCAATCTAAAACTTGTAACCAGTCAGAACAGAGCACTTTTGGAGAGCTCAGTGGGAACCTATGTCAGTAGAAAACAAAGACTCAAATAACTTCAGTGCGAAGAGTGGCCGGAGGCTTTGTGTGCCCTGAGAAGTGCTGCCCACCCACCTCCAAAGGGACCCATGTGATCTGAGGACAGAGGAGCCCATCAGGGCCCCTGGATCCCTCTCTCCAGCCTTCATGTGGGGAGTCACCATGGGCACCCTAGGCTATGGCTCTGGGTGCAGCTGTCCCTGACTCCCTCTTATGACATGCCTGGCCCTGCCCAGGGCACCTTCCCCACATCTGTGCAAAATCAAAGGTGAAGACTTTCCATCTTCCTTTGTCAAACTCTTCTTGAGTCTGTTCTTGGACCCAGTGCTCTGATATGGCATTCTTTCTATTGTAGCTTCTGAGCTAACAAAATCCTCAGGTAATGCTGGGGTTTCCTAGCTGAAAACTGAAGATTTTATTCCTTTTATAAAATCTGCTGGCCAGGAGTGGTGGCGCACACCTGGAATCCAAGCACTGCAGAGGCCACGGCAGGAGGATCATTTTGAGCTTGAGGCTAGCCTGGGCTACAAAGTGAACAGTGAGACCCTGTCTCAAAAGACAATAATAATAATAATAATTTTTAAAACCTGCTAAATAAACATTTGAGTAAAGACAATGGGGCTAGGTGCATTAGTAAGGAAATGCCTTTGAAGGTTTCTGCAAGCTTTATTTTCCCTCTAAGCTCCATAGAGGGATATTATTAAAACCAAAAAGCAAAATGTCCTTCTAGACAGTGTCTGATGTAGTTAATAGCCAGTCTACTTAGCTAGGATAGTTTTCCTACAAAACATGATGTTATAGGTAAACAGATTTCTAGAGATCTGTCAGTTCATCTAGAACATGTAGAAAATCTAACTTCCATTACCAGGAACCAGGACAAACCTGGGTTCTCCTTGAAGAGGAAAGGACCTCAGATGAGAAGAGGAAGTATGGCCTGCATTGGGGAGAAAGGGAGTGGGGAGGAGACTGTGTCCCCAGGACACTTAGACAAGGGGACAAGTGGAAAGACGCCACGTCAGCACACTTCTACACACTTACCGAATGGCCTCATACCTGAGCCGCTGTCAAAGTCTGTTTGCATAAATTATTGTGCTAGTTGGGAAGATAATAATGTAGGTAAAAAGCCATTTACTTTCATTGTAAATGGTCACATTTATAAGAGGTTACATATAATCTAATGTGTGTGCCAAGGCTTATATAAAAATATGCTACATTTTTAATTTTTGATACATAAACACAGCCCTATTATATACAAGGTGATACAGTAATTAAAAAACAACCTACTAAATAGTGTTTTGATATGTGTAATTACAAACTTTAATATAAATGGATATAAGTGGATTCTGATGTATGATAGAAAATGAGACTATGGCATTTTTCACCTGAGTGTTTTACCTGTATCAAAGTACAAAAAACCCGCTATGTTTGCATGTCATTTCCAGCAGCACGCTATTAAGCAGACTTACTTATAGAAGCATACTCATTTTATTCTTATCGGTTGTTTCCCTTTCTGGGTTGGGAATTCTCCAGGGACCACTTTATAATTCGTATTGTAGGGGATGGTGGCCCCCGAGGGGTTAATCTTGTCCTAAGCCAAAGCTCTAAGTGAGCAGCCAAATCACCTTCGAAATAGAAACAACTGAGGCAGAACCAACTCACTGTGACCCTACCCATAAAGTTTTAGTGATAGGAGGACACCTGCCTAAACTGCCCTGATCCTTCATTGCTTCCCCAGCCTTGTTAACAAACACAAAGAGTTAAGGGAAGAAGCAGAGCTAATTGAAGGAAGAAGAGTCAAACTATATGTTGTCATCAGTTCCCATGCCTGGCCCATTACCTGTTCTAGTGACAGCCTGCCAAACCTTCCAAGGGCAGGCCCAGCATTCCTTTATGGTCACCCTGGCAACTGGGGAAAGTAAAAAAGCAAAAGAGAAACAAGGAATTGGGCCGAGCATGATTCCATTTCAATCTGTATGGGTCCTGTGCTTGATAGCCTGCAATAAAGACTTTGTTATTCCTAAAATACAGTCTCCCATGAATATAACCCCACTGCTTCAATACTCATAAGTCTAGGAAATTCAGATCCTGGACTCCAGCTGCTGATGAACAGAATATGGAAGAGAAAAGGTGGAGGTGAGTGAGTCAGGAGAGTGGGGGGAGGGAGGGCTGGGATAGGCCCTGATGTGTAGGTCTCATAGCTCAAAGCAGCCCAGAAGGCTTGCAGTTTTATACCCAGCAGTGCAGTTGCCAATAGCAAAGCAATGTCCTGCCTTTGTCTAAAGCCTAGCGCCTAAGAACTGAGAAACCAAATGCTTTGAACCATACATTTCTGGCCTCAGCGTAGTTGTGGGACCTTAAGCAAGTGACACAGTGTGTTCTTGGAACCTTCCTTCCTCATAGCAGAGTGTGGAGACAAGGGAACCTTTCTCACTAGCTTCACAGGAAAGAGGAGAAAACAAAGATTATAAACTTGCATGTGCTTTGGAAACATCGTTGCTTCATTTGGTTGCTTTAATTTCCTTCTCTGTTGGTTTCTGGAGCTAACAGAAACCAATTACATAGTTGGTTTCACTATGTGATTCAGGGTGGTCTTGAACCAAACATGAAGCATAGGTTGGCCTTGAACTCATGGTGTTCCTCCTGCATCAGTCTCCAGAGAGCTGAGATTACAGGCGTGTGCCTCCACACCTAGATAGTTTCTATTATTTGTGTCTCTATCATGTCCCTTGTTGCGGTTGATATTAAAATAGTCTAGAGAACACCGAGGAGGACTGCACAGTAGGCTTAACAAAAGGTGGCATAAGACTCAAGCGTTTTAGGCTTTCTAACTAATGGTGTCCACTGTTAGGGACAGGAGCTGTGGCCCCAAACCTGGTCTCTCCTCCTCTGCTCTTAATACATGTGTTATAGATTTACCCCAAGCCAAGTGTTCTCTGAGATTGCTACAGTGTTAAGCAACCTTCTGAGCCATCCCAGGATCTCCACTTCCTGGTTTCTATGGTCTTGTGTAGCATCCTTTAGTGATCTGCTTGTAAGGAATGAGAGCAATGGCCATCAGACATGACAATGGCTATCAGACACATTACAACACACTGTGATGTGCGTCTTCCTGGTTCTATCTCACTCTCTTGCCGCCATGTTGTGAAGGGCCCCGTGAACAGCTCCACTGGACAGCACATGGAGAGTAGTCTCCACTGAAAAATCTGAGGACTTCTTCATTTTCCCTCCATGAGGAACTGGATTCTGCTAGCAGTCACAGGGGTGACCTAGGAAGTAGATGCTGCAGTCAATTCCACGTGAGGGGAGCTTTGTGGGAGATCAAAGGCTAGAGAACAGCTGTGCTTCAGCCAGGGGCCTGACTGAAACTGGCATAGAAAATTTGGTGTGAAAAAGTCACATAAGCTCTGAGTCATTTTGTTATGCAGCATTAGGTAATAAATGCAGGTATTGCTGCTACCTTCTACCTTTATTGCTCCTCCTGAAGGTTGGGATGGCTTCTAACATCCTCTTGGTCCTTCTCCAGTCTCCTTTTCAGTCTCTCCTAGCAGGGACATCAATCTTTCCACGCTATCCTCCATTGGTGTTTTGGTTGCTTACATATACTATGCCCTGCAGAGCTCTAAGAGAGCAAAGGTTAATGTTTAAAGCTTCCCGCACTTACTTCCCAGCTCTTGTGCCTAGGTAGGTGCTCAGTAAATATTTTCTGAATGAATTAAATTCAAAATGCTGTGAAAAATCAAATATTCTCATTTTTTTGATCATTTCATGCTTAGGAAATATGAAAATTAGCAACAAAACAATGCGTTTTAAAAAGGGGTGAGTTAACTAATCTTAATTTTATCTCCAGTTAAAACACTACATCACTCAAGAGTAACAGGTAGGCAAGATAACTCAGCAGACTAATCTCCTGCTTAGGCAAGCACAGGGACCGGGGCTCAATCCCCGGCACCAGATGCCATGCTGGGCCTGTCTCCTGGGCATACTGAGCCGGCCACATAGACTGGTCATGGTGATGCATGCCTGTAATCCCAATGCTGGGGAGGCTGAAAACAGGAGGAAGACTATGAGTCCAAGCTTGCAGTGAGACCCTGTATCAAATATATAAAAATAAAAAAGAGTAACAGGTTGCACACCTATAATACATTCGACTCAAAATAATGAAACAAATCAGACATTGCCTCCTGCAACTAGGAACTTCATTGATCTTTCTGTGTTTTATGTGGGAGCTGTTAGAGGGACCTGAAAGCCGACATGAAGCTGAACTCATTTCAATTTTCTTAGTCAGAGATTTGACCCATCACTGAAAACATGGTCTCCATAGATAGCATATGACAGGATTCTGCCAACAAACTGAAATTATAACTCACTCAGGAAGGGGAGACTATTATTATTTTATCTGACAGAGGAAATCACACATCATTAAAATTATTTTGCCATAGACCTACCCAGGAGAAATAATTCAATGTTCAATTAAATTATATTTTGAGGGCCGGCCAGATAACTCAGAGGACTAAAGCACCTGTTTAGGCAGAGCACAGTGACTGGGGTTTGATCCCGGGGCGCACTGAGATGGTGAATGAGACTGGGCATGGTGACACGTGCCTGTAATACCAGCACTTGGGAGGCTGAAAACAGGAACATCACTATGAGTTTGATCTGTGTAGTGAGACCCTGTAGACCCTGTCTTAAATACAGAAAATATATATATATATATATTTTGCCACTGCACATGTTTCATTAGGCTTTGGGTATTTTGGGGCTCATCTAAGGGCAACAGAAGTATTTTCAGGAAGAACGTGTTCATTTAGTTGATGCACAGAGAGGAAGCAAAGCTAATGGTTTTGGAAGAAAATGCATGCCCTGAGTTTTGTGGATGTTCTCGCTTTCCCCCCAGAGCCAAGGTTTTCAGTCTGTTCCCTACACCTCTTCAGGATGCAGGGCCAGAAGGCCTGTTTCTTAGAAACTCCATCTAATGGCTGCGTTTTGGTTTTTTTTAACTCGGCCTACTTGGCCTCTGGAAGTGGGAGGCACAGGGCTTCAAGTGTCTGGTGAAACATAATGAAGTCTTTTGTCTTGTCTGAGTGAGGAAATTCTCCATTATGCAGGCATATGTAATCCCTTTATTCTCATCCCCTGGAGGAGAATTACAGGGCAGCGTTCTCCTTTTCCCAGTTGGGGTTAATGTTATCCCCCTCCTCTACCTTGGAAAGTAAAACAAGATGAGGACCCCTGATGCTGATTCGAATGTGGGAATATTCTTCAGCAAACACACATTCCCAGTTGCAAAAATATTACCCCTGGTTTCTTGCCAAGTCTTTGAAAAGAAAAAAAAAACATGTGAAAGATTGATTGATTCTTTTCTTCCCTTCCCTCCCTGCATTGCCTTTGTGCTGTGGAATTTCAATTGCCCCTTATATGACATATATATGTCTTTATGGAGTTTGGGGGAAGAGAGTCATGTTTTAAGAAATAGGCTCTATTTTTCTTGACAATTCTCCATCTAAAATATTTTTAAATTGGCCCAAAGATGATGGTTATAAGACAGATTTCTGGAGCTTTATTATCCTTTAAATGCCCAGTTGTTCACGACACAGTAGCAAGGGGGCCTCTGTGTCTTTCTTTGTCTCCATATCTTCCTTCTTAATGTCCTAGAATAAGGGAGCGGAAAAGCCTGTATGTTCTATAATGAAAGAGAGGACGGTGTGCCTTCAAATTATTCTCACTCATTAAAGGAGAGTTAGATTCCAAGATCGCATCTGGCATTAAATGTAATCACCATTAAAGGAAGCACAGTGCAACTCAGCGGAGCACGGCATTATTTAGCGAATTTACTCAAATCTTGAGCTCCACAAGGTAATATTAGTTAATGTGATATAACCACATCAGCGGACAACAGGACAACAGTCCTTCACTGGGAATTATGTAAAGCTATGGCTGGGAAAGGGCGTAAGAGAATAGACAATGAGTATTTCCTGGAAATGGGTCTTATCTGATACACTGGAGTGACAATGTGGTCACCTAAGGTAGAGACAAGGAAGGTGCCCAAGGGTGAGCCCCTGGCTAACGGCCTCTTACTGAGAGAGGGAAAATGCTAATATATATATATATATATATATATATATATATATATATATATATATCTCAATACCCCATTCCTTTTTGAATCAGCCCAGTCCAGAGTAAATGCATATAGCTGTTTAATAGTGACAGCAGGTTGGTCCTTCCAAATCGTGCATTATTCATAAAATGTTTTCAATCTACAGATATGTAAATACGTGGATGACCAGGATCTCATGGTAGGTTGAAAATAAACCTTAAATATCATTACCTTATGCATGTGCAATAAGCAAAAAAAGAAAATTAACTCAAGGGAAACCTATGCTTTTGGTGCACCTACGAAAATTTAGCAACTAAAGTGTCTAAAAACCTCTACTATTGATCGGGGTTTGCTTCTAGTAACACCATTGCTGAAACATGTGTATTACAATGAAAAGATTGCAATGATTTAGAAAAATGTGCACTAGAAGGCAAAGATTGAATTTGTCATTATAATAAAAGTGAAAAATTTCAAATGTTGCAAAAATTGTACTAATCAAAATTTCTACAGATACTTATTTTTCTGCATTACATATTACTTTACACTCTAATGATAAAATAGTAACAGCAAGCTCTTGTTAAAATATCTTCCCACATACATAGTTTTGCCTTTTTCAGAATGCCAAAGAATTAGACCCATTCATTAGGTAGGCTTTTCAGGTTTACTTCTTTCTCTAAAAATATGCATTTGTTGTTTCTTCTCTATTTTTTATGGCTTGACAGATCATTCATTTTAGTGGTGAATAATCTTCTATCAGCCAGATGTATCACAATGTATTTATCTACTCACTTACTGAAGGACATCTTGGTTGCTTCAACTGTAGGAAATTATAAATAAAGTTGCTATAAACATCTGTGCAGGTCGGTGGAGATACATACCTGTGGATGTCTATTTGCATATGAGTGTTGACTAATATAGACTCTGGACTCTGGATGTCAATGATGTCTGGGTGTAGGTCTACGACCTATAACAAATGCACCACTTTTGGGAGAAATGTTGGTAGTAGGAAGAGTGTGTGTGTATGTGTGTGTGTGTGTGGCAGTGGGGCCTGAGCAACACATGTGAAATCTCTGTACCTTCACTAAATTTTGTGATAAATCTAAAGCTACCTAAAAAAGAAACTCTTTTAAAGTGCTTTTTTTTTCCTTTGATGATAAAATTCAATAGTAGGTCTCCTGCTACATAGCACTAGCACAATAATACATAAATCATATATTATTGTCATAAAATATAAAATATTTTGTTTCCACAAATGGGATACTAGCTCAGAAGCCATCTATAGAGTACATTTCAGGTAATTTCTAGTAGTACATTCCCCTCCATGCCAAGGGTGGATATTCTAAGACTGCCCCCCCACCACTTGGAACCTAAATTTCCAGATAGCACAAAACCTATCTATGCTATCTATTCCTGCGTATGCTTTATATTCCTATATAGTCTGAAGTATTGCTACATAGCACCAGAGTAAATCTCTCCTTCCATGGTTGATGGCCTGGGGTTTCCCTTCGATCACTACTTTTGTGCTTTGGGACTATTATTAAGTGAAATGGACATTTCTTGAACATATACCAAACAGTTGGTCTAATCAGCAACTGAGATAGACAGCTACTAAATAACTACCCGGTGGATAGCATATACAACATGGATACAATGGACAAAGAGATGATTCGCAACACAGGCCAGATGAAACAGGCTGCTGAGAGTATTCATTATTCTTCTCAGAGCAGCATACAACTGAAAACTTATGAATAAATTATTCTAGAACTTTCCACTTAAAAGTTTTGGACTATAGTTGACCATGGATAACTGACATACAGAAAATAAAAAACTCTGGATAAGGGGCAGTAGTATAGCTGTATTTTGAAATCTTTTTTTTTGTATTTTAGGGAAGGGTCTACAGGGTGTTCAGGGTCTCACTACTGGATTGGATTAGTAGTGATTCACCTGTTTACAGCCTCCCAAGAGCTGCTGCGATTATAGGCATGCACCACTAAGCCCAGTCTCAATTGCTGTCTCAGCGCACCCCAGGGGTGGGGCCAGCATGGCAGGCCTGGGGATAGAACCCCCAGTCCCTGCGCCTGCTTGCAGGTGCTTTAATCTGCTGAGCTATTTGGCTGGCCCCTTGAAATTTTACTACTTTGTGTTTTATAAAAATGCATAGACCCAGGTCTTGTTGGCCTCTAAATACTTTTTGTTGTATTTATCTCCAAGTCATCTTTTCAAGTAATGTGCAAGTGTCAGAGAAATCAGACAATGACTAAGCACCTTTAACAGAACCACAAAGATAAATATTTGTGATATTAATTCCTAATGCTCAGTTTTCTTGAAACTTTGGGGTTTTTTGGGCAAATGTGGGCCACCTAATGCTGCTGCTCTCTCAGGCAAGTGACCCAGATCTGGGCTTCAACAGCCTCTGTCCTCTTCCCTTTTAAGCACAGGGGTCCTTGCAAGCCCTTCCCTTCTCCCACAGCTGGAGATGTATTTCTGGACCACTTAGATCTTCTCAGGACTCTAAAGTTGGGAGATGAGGATATCTGCCTCAGTCGGCAGGAGGGTAGAGCTGCAGAGAAAGAACAGGATCTCGTCCAGAGTTGCTGGATGGCTGGGCTCACCAGTGGGAAAAGAATTGTAAAAGGAGAACCGAACGTACCAAATGGAAAAAGCAAAAGGGATAAAATGCCTGGGATGCAGAGCATGATACAGAAGTCTTTCTTGAATGGACGGACGGACGGACGGATGGATGGATGGATGGATGGATGGATGGCTGGGTGGATGGATGGTTGGATGGATGGTTGGATGTTTTGAGGTACTTCTTTCAGGAAAAACAATTTTTATTTGTGTTCAATGAAAATGATTCTCTTAAAGTGATAAGCAAGAGAAAAACTAACTCTACACATTTCATTAAATATGCTTAGTGGTAGAACTCCACTAAAGAGTATACATTATACTTTTAAAAACTATTATAATAAGTGTAGGACAGAGAAAAATATAGCATGCATCAAACTATCAGAACGCAAATACCATGGAGACTGAGTGTCCAACAAGGTCCTGAGGGTGCTGTTCTAGCAGGTGATGTTCTGTGGCAACCCACAGAAGGATGGTTCTAAAATAATGCACCATGCTTAATTATTTTATTGTTGACCTCTCTGTATTCACATAGCCTGGCAGGAACGAGAATGCATTTTGTTCCATTTCAGGGATTCTGACGAGAGGAGCTCTCAGCAGAGGTGGTGGTACCTTGGAAGTTACGTTGCTATTTGTTTCTAGTGTTGTTGGAGGCAGAGCAAAGGTCAAAGGCTTTTGAAAGGAACTTTTCTTCAGTGAAACTGCACAGTGGATGTAAGCCAGAACAGCAGAGAATTTAGTAGCAGCCGTAGGTTTTATAATTTAGGTAGTGGGACATCCTGTCTCTCAAAGTGCTTTCCAGATAAATCTTAGAAGAAACAACACAGAGGCTCCTCTGTCCAGGGGAAACCCCAGCCTTGCAGCCTGGGCCAGCATGCTCAAGTTCCATACAAATAGACCACATTTTTCTCATCCAAGTATTCTCAGCCACATCCAGAAATTCATGCCCATATCTCAAAACAGCAATCAGTTTTCTTTAAAAAAAATCTAGTAAGTGTAAGGGCACAAATTAAAGATAACTCTCTCTCTCTCTCTCTCTCTCTCTCTCTCTCTCTCTCTCT
>NDGM011250836.1:1081-11321 GCA_002564305.1 Octomys mimax
CTGTGCTTTGCTAAGCTTGTTCTAAGAAGGTGCTTTAGACCACTGAGCCATCTCACCAGCTCCTTTGGTTATCTTTTTGTTAGTGAATTGCAATAAAGATGAAGATGGGGAATTGAGAATGAAGATCAGGAGATAATATAGGGAACTATTGAAATATTTCAAGCAGGTGGTTATGGTGGCTTAGACTATGATAATAGCAATAGAGGTGGAGAGAAATAAGTTGATTTCAGATCCATCTAGACATTTAATTGCCTTAGTGGCAGTTTGGGAATTGAGAAGGAGGGAAAGTGGAGTGTCAAGGACTCTTTGATGTGGGACATATATTGAAATTGAGAAGAAAGAACAAATCGGGATCAGAGAATAGAATTAAGAGTTTTCCTATAGTAGCAGTTGGAAACTCCTTATAAGAAGACTGGGCTAGAGATACAAATTTGATAGCTGCAAGCACACAGATAGCATTTAAAACCAGGAGAATGGTTGAGCACACATAGAGAGTACCTAGAGAAGAGAACAGAAAGACCTCCAGACTTGTGACCCTATGGACTCGAACATTTAGAAATCCGTTAGAAGATAAGCCAGAAAGCTACTAGGAAAAGCAGGAAAATGCCTTGTTATGAAACCAGGAAAGAGCTTTTCCTCTTTTTTCAGAATAGGACTTTTGTATTGGAACAAGTCTGTGGTGATCAGACCTATACAGGCCTACTGAAAATCACTGAGTTGAGCCACCTAGCTGCCTGATTTTAGCATTGAACGATTGACTGAAAACTACTTTAGTATAGTTAAAAGAGACTGGATAAATGATAAGGAAGCAGAGGTAACCACTGTACGGTTAGAAATGGTTAAGAGATGTGCTTTCAATAATGTGGTTCCCACTAGCCCCATATGGCAGTTTAAAGTAAAATTTAAAACTCATTTCTTTGTTGTGCTAGTGACATTTAAGGTGTTGAGTAGCCACATGTGACCACTGTTGGACAGGGTAGATTAGAACATTTCTATCATTGCAGAAAGTTGTGCTGGGTTGCACTGTGCTAGAAATTGGTGGGGTGCCAGTGAAAATGTCCCAGGAGAGAAAGAAGTTGAAGCTATCACGAGAGAAAATACACTGGATAGCTTACCTAGGGAGGGAAGTGGAGCAGGGGATTGTAAAATTGGACGCATGAACAGAGATTGCTATTCTTTACAAAAGAAGCTCTTTCTTAAAAGTAACTATAGAAAAGGAGAAAATAGGTGCAGACCCAGGTTTTATGGTGGGAAGGGGAGGAAGTTATTCTTTGGTTTCTATTTTTCTCAGTGAAGTGAGAGATCAAGTCATTAGCCAAGGCCCAAAGGGGAGGAAAGGGGTGACATCTCAGAGCAGAGTGGCAGTAGCATGAATAAGCATCCTAATGTGGGGGAGAGGGAGTTTTAACACAGAAATGCAATAACAGTATAAGCAGAATTTAGTGTCTATTTATGAATTTATAGTGACTCCAGTTTCCTTAGTTTTGTGATTTTTCTCCAGAACACTCAGCTGGAAAGCTGTATTAAGGAACATTCATAAGGCAGACATTTGTAGATTGGGGCTGTGTGTAATGGCATAGATTAATACGCTGAATTGGAACCCTTAGGGAGATGTAAAACTAATGGAGCTCAGCATGGTGAATCCAGTCCAGACATGAATTGAGAAATGCATTATTTGGTCCTGCAGTAGTAATACATCATTGTGCCTTTATTTGGGAATCACTGAGATTCCACCTCTGAAATACTCAAATATGAGGCTCTTCATAGTCGTTGGGGAATTTGTATAGTAGATTGTTGCTTTCTATACCTTTTATTAGATCTTGTTCATTTTAAGTTTCAAAACAAGCCTAGGATGTTAAGCCAATTTGCTAAATCTTGCCGATCTGAAAAATACTTTAAATTCATTTATGTAACTCAAGGGCATGAGATTATGTGATGTGTTTGAATTTAATGCCTTCTGATGATACGAGTACTGAATATTTAATCAGAATAGAAAGAGAAACACTGATTTTTTTTAAATTACAGAGTTATTGTGTATATGTTCCATACTGAGACATATAGTTCAGTGTGCTTATATGCCTATATAAATATTTCGCTTTTATTAGCTTCAAAATGCTTTAAAGTTATATTTTATTCTAAGTGTTATGTTTAATGTATGGAATGTTAAGAAAATATTAACAAATACTTGAATTTGTAGTGCACTTCCAGAAATCAGTAGTGTGATCATATGTTATTAGTTATGCTTAATACTGGAAATGAAACATTATTAAATGCCAATTCACCTCCTGAATTTGCTCTCTTAGTACTGGCGTCTTTAAATATATCCATTTCTCAACTACAAAAATGCTGTCTCCTTATTTCCAGGGACATATGGGAAATAAAAGGCTAGACTGCTCTGAATTTCAAGGCACTTTATACAAAATTATTATGTTGTTTGAGCTTTTTTCTTTTTTTCCTTTATGTTCAACCTTTGGAAATGAATTTAATTCCTATGGAAACTTCTCACTGCTGTAAGTAGTGCCCTTATCCACGAGTGAAAATCAAAGTCAATTCAGAGAATGATTTTATAATTTTATAACATGGCTTGGAAAATGGACAATATAAATATGTGTAGTTGTGCTCTTTGGCAGTTATACCAGTTTATATTAGTTTGTGTCTGAAAACAACCTTGCAAATGTCACCATCTGCGCTTCACTTTGAGGCCAGAATAGGTAAATAGGGGTTTAGCAGAAGTTTCATTGGTGTATTTTTTTTTCCCTCACATCCGAAGTAGTAGCTTTTGAGGAAGTAAGGATAAGAAAAGTATTTGGAAGTAAAATTAACTTTGGGGAGTGTAGGAGAAGAGAAAATCCTGGTTGACTCCTTGGGAAGATTGGATTTTGCAAGCTGTTGAGTAGGATTCATGCTGATGAGCATGAAAGGAGGCAACTAAGGGCAGAGAGGTTATCGGAGACTCTAGTAATAATAGAATATGTAGGATGTGGTAGCTGAGAGAGTAATGTCAGAGGAAACTGAGGAAAAATTGAACCTGTGAAGCATTTCTAAGGAAGAACTGACAATTGCAGTGACTTCATGTATTAAAAAGTGTTAACAGCGAAAGAACCAAACATTGTTTCTTCCTCCTATTTTGCTATGCAGTTCAGGCTGGCCTGAGCTTACTTTGTAGCCCAGGCTGGTCTCAAACTCATAATCGTTCTCCTGCCTCAGGCTCCTGAGAGCTGGGATTATAGACATGTGCCACTATGCCTGGCAAAAGAACCAAACTTTAATGCAAGATGATGAGCTAATATTGCTATTGATGAAAAACTGGAAGAAAATCTTATTTGAAGAAATAATGGAAATAATAAATTGAACATATCTTGATGATGCTTAGTGTAAAGATATTAGAGGTGCAAAGATTGTAAGTGGATCATCAGATTGAGTTGGCTTTAGACGGGAAGATTAGTATCCCCATGTGTTACAGAAAAATTGGAGCTGTGGTGAAGCCTCTGCTCAGAAAGCTGCTGGTGGTGGTGTAGAGACTATAGATCCAATTTAGTCACATACAAAGCAGTAGAAGAACCTCAAAGAAGGAAAAGTAACTTTACCAGGAGCCATGGGAGAACAAGAGGGGCAAATATCTGAGCTTTGGAAACAAAAGTAAGTAGGGAGAGATCAATTAAAAAGACAGAGAAGGAACCAGCATAAAAGAATTTTATGGTTGGAGAAAGCTTCTAGGTGTTTCTGTTTCACATTATACTTCACTACCTATGCCCTGACCCATGACTTTGATAATTTGACAATTTCTCTGACTTTTTCTCACAGAGTTACTGAGATATTAAGCCAGAAAAAGGTCTTGTGCTGAACTATGCATATAGAGGCTTTATGAATTTTTTTCCCAGTTTACATTTTTGTCCTTGTGCAGTATTTGCACATGCACTTTGGTATAGGGTCTTTGGTTTACATTTTTTAATTAGTTTTCTAAGCTTTAGTGCTATAAAACTCATGGAAATGGCTTTACTATTAGGAATCGTGGTAGCTGGGCATCTGGAAGGCAAATACGTATAGCAGTTTCTCAGGACATATGATATATATATATGTATACATATATACATGTGTATATATATGTATATATATTTATATTTATATATATAGCCTTTGCACTTTTAAATAAGTCATTTCTTAATAAGCAGTATATACACATGACAGAAAATTTTAGTGTTGTGCAAAAATAAATCTTAACTCTGACTACCTATCCAGTTTTCCTCCTTGGAAACAACAGCTATTTATTATTGTGTATTTTTTTAGGTATAATTCAGCATATGAATGCAATGACTTAAATTGATTTGTATATATCAAAAGCTATGCAGAATAAACTCCAATTGTTTGATTATAGCTGATGCCAAACCTTGTCATTTTTCATCAACTATTGGGCAGTCATTAATTTTAGTGCACATCCGTTCTGAAGAACAAGAGAAACTTAAAGTGGGAGTACTGGGCACGTGGTACAGTGTGAAGCAGAGGCTGTCGGTAAATACACAAATATAATAGTGTCTTGGACCAGTGATGGTCCAGCTGTTAGAGACGAGTGCCCGAATTGCAGCCTCAGACCCACTTACTGCAAATTGCCAACACTGCAATTAAACCTGAACACTGAAGGGTTTTGGTTTTGGTTTTGGTTTTTTAAACAGCTTATATATTAGCACCTTTTGTTTTAAAAGAAAAACAACATGCATGCTGTATGTTTGCCACCACCACCTTGGGTGTATTTCTATATTTAAAAGTACTGCTGCCATGGAAGGACAACTTGGGAGTCAGAGGAGGAACCCTGGACATCCCTTGCCACCATTGAACATGTACCTGATGGGTCCCCTCAGCCTACACAGGAGCCACCATGGTCTCCCTCCAACTCACTGTGTCTCTGTAGCTCCAAGCTGCTGCCCTTTCTCAGGAGCAGAGTTGTGTTCAAGATCCCTGTCCTCATCTAGCCTTTGAGGCTTCCCACCCAGCACACCTTTCCATCCACTACTGCCCCATCTCACCAGCTGCGTTTTTCAGTATTTCTCACTGTGGACTTCCTGCTTTAGCCTCAGCCACACTTTCCTTTCAACATTTGGTTGTGTTTCTTTTAAAGACTTAAGCACTCACCTGTTTCTACATAGTCTGCCCCAGCTGCCCAATAGCTGAGCACATCTTCATTCCTTACTCTACTTTACACTACTATTCCTTTATCTGCTTGTAAAACATGTCCTTCCTCAAAGTATTTTGGCTTTTTAATCTGTATGTAAATTTTCCATATAAAATCTTTTACTTTAAAAATCCATTAGTGATATTGTTGCCTGCAGCTCAACATTCCCTGTCTCCTTTTCATCGCCCATCCTTCCTTCATTTGTCTTTCCAGGATTTTGTCTATCCTGCCTCTCATTGCTGAAACCCCGCAAGCCTTTAGATGACATTCCATTGTCTTATCTATGATTCCTTCCAGTCCTCCCCCACTAGATTTTGTGCTTCCCTTTCATATTTTGCCCTGCCAGGTAGGCCCCGTAAAGCAGCCCTTGTGGGGCCGCCTGGTCTTCCTCATCCTCATTTCCCAGTGTTGGGTGTATGTGAAGGATATACTGACTTAATCCCCTGCCTCCATTCCTAGCTGCCCATTGTCTTCTTCATCAGTGTCCCGCTGTCTGCTTCTGCCTCACACACTGTACTGAGAGTCTTTCTCCATATTAGTAGGAATCACACCGCAAAGCCTTTTATCAGGCCCCATTCCTTTTGGCTGTCCTCTTGTCGTGAAACGCATGAGCCTGCTGACTCTGCATTATGTTTCTGCTTCTCTTCATGCTCAGTTCTCCCCTGTTCTGGGCTCACCTGTTTCTCAAGTCTTCTCCTCGCATTGTGCAAGGGCCTGTATGTGATTGTAGCCCTGACCTCAGGCTGAGCTCCAGCTGCACGCTTCAGATGACTGAGATGAGGTCATTTCTGTTTACTGCTTGATGTTACTTGAGTACTCAGTGTTTTGTTCCTTTGTTTGTAGTAGTGGGGATTGAACCCACTTTCTATTTTTCTTGTTAAGTTTTTAGACAAGGTCCTGTGTAGTAGCCTAGGCTGGCCTTAAACTTGTGATCCTCTTGCCTTAGCTTCTTGAATAGTTGGGATTACAGGCATATATCACTATGAGTCTTTAAATCCTCGAGGCCCAACCCACTGTGCATTTCTCCTGGTCCTTTTGGTTCTGTGTCAGATGTGCTGTCAGTTATCTCGTCGTCCTGTTCTTGTCATCTTGTTTCATCTTTACAGCCAAGTACTTAACCCATCACCTGTCTAGCCAGTGAATTTCTACTTGCATCCATCTGGTTCTTTCACATTGGATTAATTTACTAAGATGGAATCTTTCTAAGTTCACTGTTTTTTAGAAAGGCCTGTAGCTTATATCAGCTGTGAAATAGAACCTGAGCATGCTGTCTCTTATTGGAAGATTCTGTGTCAGCGCCTTCCTTTTCAGTGTTACTTCTTCCCTTTCCACCTCTTCACTAAGCTTGAGTTGCTCAAATATGCAGAATTTGCCGAAGCCTAGACCTTAACTCACACAGGCCCTCACAAATGCCCACTAGGGTCCTACTATTCATTTAGAGATCTTTTTAAACCCTGTCTCCTCTCTCCCAAGAACATTCCAGACTACCCTCAAATGAAAAGAATTGCTTCCTCCCTCAGACCTGTAGAACAAATATTCACTGTCTATTCTGTATCCTTGATGCCTAGGTTGTCTTCTGTTACCTGTGACCTCCAATACATGATAGGTTTCTTGAGGGGGTGAATTTAGTATCCCTCTCCCCTTTTTGTTCCACATATCCTTTACCATTTCCTATCCAGTGGTCACACTTGTGATGCGCACATGGTATTCCCTCTCCCTGGCAGCCGGGCATCTATGGGGATCTCTCTTTTCCAGGACCAGCACCTGAGTAGTCTCCCCTTGGAATAATCGGAAGGGATGGAAGACAGAAGAAAGCCTCTCTCACTCTTCTGCCCAACTGCTGCTTCCTCTGCTCCTTTTCAATACTGTGACACTTAAAGGACAAACCCATGTGCATATTTTTTTTCTCTTTTGTCTCTAAAATAAATACATTTGCAGTTCTTTCAGATAAGGGAGCCAGGCACATTCCTTCCAGTGTGTATCTGCTATTTGGATCTTTTAACAGGTAGTGAAAGAAAGAGTATACCTAAAATAATGTAACACATTCTTTCACTGCAGACTTAAATTTTGGTCTTAACCTCATTTTTTTTAGAGTATGTCACAGTCCTCATTGAGATATGTGACAGTTTTGAATTTTTTAAAATTAAGCTGCTCTTGACTTGATAGTAAATGAATTCTCTTAAATTGAATCACAGCAGGGAAGAGGAGAGGTAATAGAATGTGTTTTTTGTGTGTACACAATTCACATGGAATTTCACCAAACTTACCACCCAAGTTTCCCTCCCCTAAAAAGAAGCATGAAAAACTTGTTCCAGTGGGTAATTCTTTTTGAAGCACCTAAAAATAGCTTAGCGTGAATATGTGTGCTCGTCTGCGTGTCCGCACTGATGCTGCTTTTATGTTGCTCAACAGGAAGATTCTGTGATGGCGCTATGCTGTTACATAAGTAGCTGGTTAATCATGAAATACAGTAGTAGGACCTAAGGAAGTAAAGATTTTTTGAAATATGGGATGATTATCACTGGGAAGTTATGTTTGGTATTCCTTAAATTTTCTCAGATCTTAGGTTCATTCCAAATATCTTTGGTCAGAAGACTGGTGCCATTGCCATGTTCTTTGGCTATCCTGGGGATACCTGTTGTTGGCTATTTAATGTCTCTTCTGGACTTTAGGACTTCCTCTAGGAAGAATGAGTGATGACGGCAGTAATGCCTCTTCAGGAACTTGGAACTAAAATTATCTTTCAGAATTAGTTTCCTTTTTATTTATTTATTTTTTTTCAGAATTAGTTTCCTAATCTAGAAGTTGCAGTCTCCTCTTTCCTTTTTCTGTGTCTCCTCTTTACTGATTCCTTTCCAGTGGAGTGCATGGTACCTCAGTCAGTTTCTCTGTTTTTGTCCACCTGAAATAAAATAGCCCATGACTTCTCTTTCTCCTGCAGGATTCCCCTCTAATTTTGGTAAATTATTCCACTTCCTGGGACTCGTCTACCTTTCCCAATCGATCCCAGTTCCTTATCTCCCTTTTGCCTCCAGATCTGGACACTGACTGATATAGGACCAAATTATCTGGTTTCCTTCTTCATGACAACATCAGTTATAAGATAATATGATAGAGTGTTTGCCAAAAATGCTTCTTGGATAAATGATGAAAGCTGGAGAGGACTGTTCACACTAATTGGAAATGGTACCATCAGAGTCTTTCACCAAGACTTAACTACTAGGGGCTGGGGAGGTGGTTCAGTAGAATAAGCACTTCACTGGCAAGCACAAGGGCATGAGTTCAATCCCCGGTTCCGGGGGTGAAGGAACTAGCTACTAGAGTTGCCACTGGAATGAATACCTTTGCATTCTTGCCATAGGTAGAGATGAAACTTGGCTGCTGGCTTCTAATTATTTCCTTGTGGATTCTCTGGTTAACTCAGAACTTAATACTGCACACAGGTAGATGCTCCCACCTTTCCAAACCAAACGTGTTAGTACCTGTCATGAACACAAAGAAAATTGGGGGTAAGGGAGGGTGGCGAGAAGGTTTACAGTCACAAGGGCATGGATGTATTCATTACTCAAAGTCAAAGTCTCTAGAAGTCTAGATCCCTGGACCAATCTCCTTGCTGGCTTAACATTTGATTTAAGGGAATCTTGAGGTCATCCTGCAGTATGTGTTCACTAATGATAGATTTCTTGTTTGTTCACATCCAAGACCAGACCTCTATTTGCTTAGAACCATGTTTATAACAGTTTTACTTCTTGATTGCATTATAAGACCTAGGGTACATCTGTATCTCCTGTCCTCCCCCAGACCATGAGGTAGTTTTCATCAAGCATCACATCTTATTCGGCACCTGTCACTGTGGATGGCATGTAGTGAATGCTTAATAATTGTGGCTCAGCCATATTTGCTGTAGGTGTGACTGAGTGGACAAAAGAATGAATAAATGAAACAACCAAGCTTCATATTTTTACCCTTGACCTAATTTTATGAACATTCTAAAGTAACAATATGAGAGATTGGAAATAACTCACAAAGCTTTGGGACTAAAATAACTTTGATTATGTATCAGCCTAAGTTCAATGTATTATGTAGACACATGTTTAGAGAAATCTAAGGTCAATGCATTGTATATGCTTATGATTATCATTTTCTAACAAGTCTAATTAAATGGTTACTTTTTAAAGTCAGGAGAGAATAAATGTCATTTTTTTCTTTAATAATAATTTTTCTTTTTTTACATGATGTGTTTATTTTTCTCATTTTTCTTTTTAATGAGAAAAAAGATAAAATAGCAATGAAACAGTTTCAAAACAGGTTAGTAGGACAGTTACAATAATTAATACATTGCACAATGTTGTCTTCCTAGTAGTTAATAATTTTTCTCTTGGCCCTGAAACTAAGATATTCTATTACAAAGCTACTCAAATAGCAACAGTGTACTATGTAACATTACTTGGTCTCATTCCCACATTGACACATCCTCTGGAGAGTCAAATGTAATGTGTAGCCCTGAGGATCTCTTCATTCCACTGCTTGTGCAGATCTTATGAAAGGAGGTAGAGAATACTTGTCCAAACATAGCAGTTCTTATAACCAAGGGCCACTGCAATAAGTTATGATTTTCTTCTGTTCCTACTATGTGCATAGCAGGGGTCATGTCATGTTTCTACCGAGGGTACATTGGAGAAGCTGCCATAGTCTCTCAGGCATTATTGCTACTCTATTTTTATTACAACATTGTTGCTTGACATTTATTAAGCAATTTTCCAAGCACTGTTAAGAGAGAAAAGGAGGGGGAGTTAGCTCTAAATAAAGTCTCTTTGTGCAGTGCAATAGCTATAGAATTTTGCCAGATGAGAAAACTTTGCGATCTCAAGAAAATAAGGGCTAGCCACATAGCTCAGCGGACTAAAGTGCCTGCTTAGACAAGTGCAAGGACCAGTGTTCAATCCTCAGCATGCCATGTCGGCCCCACCCCCAGAGCACGCTGAGACTGGGTGTGATGGCATGTGCCTATAATCCCAGTGCTTGGGAGGCTGAAAACAGGAGGATCACTGTGAGTCCGATCTGTGTAGTGAG
>NDGM011250838.1:5541-30526 GCA_002564305.1 Octomys mimax
CTCAGGCCCTTGCACTTGCCAGGGAAGCGCTTATTCCACTGAGCCATCTCCCTGGCCCCTGAGTATCTCAGATAAGGGAAACCATGTAGTCTTTACGCTCGCGTATCTGACTTTCTTCACTTAATATTTTGATCTCAAGCTGCACCCAGCTTGCTGCTGTGACTTCAGTTTTATCCTTGTTTATGCAAGAGTAGTGCTCCACTTTGTATAAACGCTACCTTTCTTTTTTAATTTTAATTTTTAATTTTTTAAAGAATACAAAATAGTAAAAAAAAAAATTAGAAATGATATAAAATTTCATTGAAAAAAATAGTAGGAATTCAACAATAGCTGCTGTATTGCATGATGTTATCAAATTAGTTGTTTAGGTTACCAGACATAAACCTGCAAAACTGGCTAAAAAAAAAAACCCCAACAACAACATAAAAGTTATAAGAAATTAAAAAGAAAAAATGAAAATAAAAAATTTTAACCATTAACTGCTTCTTTCAAAAGACCAGCAGAAAACAGTACTAACATTATCCAAACTATCCTGCATATGTACATTAATACATGTTTTCCCTTTTTTCTTTTTCATTTTTTTCCTCATCTGAAAGGTACAATAGATACTGTGAGAGGGAAAGAATTTGTGCAACAGGAAGGAAAACCCGTGATGAGAAACACAACTTTTCTTTACACGTTCATGTTAGCAGGCTGCTCCCAAGCTGTATCTGTCATAAATTGTGCTGCTAGAAATACAGGAATGCATCCCTTGCTGTGCTACAGCATCTAACTCTCCAGGAAAGATATCTAGAAAGGGAATAGCTGGGTCAAATGGAATGTCTATTTTTAGGGCTCTTTTGGAGGAATCTGCATCTTGTTTTCCAAAGACTTCACCGGTTCACTCTCCTACCAACAATGAAACAGGATTCCTTTTTCAACCTCACCAGCATTTGTTACTTACTGTTTGATTTCTTGAAGATAGCCATTATTTCTGGAATGGGATGAAATATCAGCATTGTTTTTATTTTATTTCCAGAACAATCAGCAGTTGAGAAATGTCTGTTCATTTCAGATGCCCGCCTTTAGCCTGGGTCTTTAGATTTGGGTGTGTCTAACTTTATTGAATTTTTTTTTTTTTCAGAACTGGAGATTGAAATTAGGCCCTTGTGCTTGCCAGACAAGCGCTTAGTCTACTGAGCCATCTCTCCAGCCTCTTGAATTCTTTATACATTCTAGATATTAGTTTTTGTCTGAGGAACAGGTGGCAACTCGGCTTTTCTTTTTTTTTTTTATGTATTTAGTACAGAGTCTACAGGGTCTCACTACACAGATCAGACTCATAGTGATCCACCTGTTTACAGCCTCCCAAGCACTGGGATTACAGACATGCGTCACCACACCCAGTCTCAGTCACTGTCTCAGTGCTCCCTGGGAGTGGGTCCAGCACAGCAGGCTGAGGATCGAATCCCCTGCCCCTGCATCTGCCTAAACAGGTGCTTTAATCCGTGAAGCTATCTGGCCAACCCTTTCTTTTTTTCGTTCTGTAGTTTGTCTCTTCCTGCTGTTGGTGGTTTCCTTTGCTGTGCAGATGCTTTTCACTGAAGATAACCCCTTTCCCTGTGATTTTGGATATGCGGTTTTCTTCCAGGATGTACAACTTTGGAGCAAGTCAAGGCATGCCCCTGCTCATACTGGTAGATAAGGCAGTCAGACCCTGCATCTGTGCTGAATTTGGGCACCAGCAGCAGGAAATAGGATTAGTGTTAGGGTGCCAGTTCTGGGACTTCCGAATCCAGAGCAATTCTGGCTGAGCCTGGCCTCTGGCTGTGGGAGTGGGGCCTCATCCTTTGGCCTAAGCCCCTCTGAGGGTCTCTTGGCAGCCACACTGACTGCAGCCTTCTGACCACATGGGACACCATGGGGCTGTGTTCCATGGCTCTCTGGCACCCTGCCACTGTGGACCATAACACCAGGAGCCCTGAACAGAAGCCATCCTGAGGCTGCTCTCAGTCCTTGGTTCAAACAGCCCTTCCTTGGAGTGGCACTGACCACACACTCTCTCCAGGGGTATGGAGGGTGCCTGGGCTAGAGCCACTCACCAGCTTTTGCAGCTCACAGCATTTATTTGACTGGTCCACTGCTGTGATTTTCCCTGAAACCCCTGGAGTCTCCCATTTCCACTTTTAGATGCAATTCTTCTACACTTAGTAAACCAGCAGTTTCCCCATGGAACCCTGAACTTTGCCTTTAGGCCCTTGCCTGACAGTTTGTCTGTTTCATGCTCCTTTCTGACCTCTTGAAAGGTATTAAAAAATCACACCGGTTATTCATGTGGAGGACAAAACAAGTGACAAGCATAATTTTTCCCCTAGCCAGCCCCTCCACAGCATACTCTGAGAGCCCCTAGTGCCTCACAAAGAGCATCCCTCACTTAAAAGAGGGCAGTTTTCCGAAGCACTATACAGTGTTGACATGGATACTGAGCTCTTTTGCCCAGGTTCTAAATTCATTGTTGGGGTTTGATAAGGAGTGACATGGAGGTTTCTGTTGGGAAAATGTTCTGCTGTTTGAATGCAAGAGGAAGAAAGACCACAAGCCCTTGTATCGTCCATGGGAGCTCTCTGCAATCTGTTGTCTTCTAATCAACTATGAACAAGGGTCCCTTTCTGACACTTTGGCTGGCTGAGGAAGGCATTCTCTTGTATGCCTGTGTTTTAGCAAAGTGCTTTCTCAAAGGCACGTGCTACAAAGCCCTCTGAAAGAACTGGGCTGATTTGCTTTCTGCTGTCACCCAAAAACAGTGTGCACTGAATCCTCTTTCTTTAGACAGAACCATGGTCTGCCTAATTAGAACACCAGTTGTTGAATTAGACAAAGTTTAGCAAAAGCACAGTTATTACCATTAAAATTGCCCTCAAAGGGACCTGTAAATACCAAGAAGCAGCAAAGCACAACTCTTGCTCTGGCTCCACAGCCCTGCCTCCTTCACAACACCCAGCAGCCTAGGAAATCTGAGACGGACTTGCAGAGGACTTGTCCTCCCTCCTGCCACCTGCACCAACTGCCTCTCCATGGCTTCCTCACCACTGCAGCCAGGTGGGCAATGAGGCAATGGGCACCTGGGTTTGGATCAGGGACCAGAGTCTCTCTCCTTTTTAGCGTTCAGCTGAGACACTATCTTGGGGCCTGCTGCGATTCATCAGGTGGGAGCAAACCCTCTTGTCAAGAGCTTTAGAAAGTCTCACAAGTAGTGGTTCTTTATTAATCCACTTAATCAGTAAACTACATAATTAATACATCAAATGGCACCTAGAGATCTAAACTATTTAAAAAGAATTTTGCGTTGGCTGCATAGTTGATGCTGATTTTAGAGTTTTTAGATGACAGATAGAATTTCTATAAGACTTAATGGTGTTGTCTGAAGGAGGGACTTAGGGAGTATACCTAGGCTAACTATTTATTTGAGGGGGCGTTTTAAAGGGGGGTTTGTATGGACAGTGGGCCCCTCATGAGCACTCTGGGCCATAATTTCTGAGCCTCCTGGCATTTTACCATTCTGAATCAGACCCTGAGAAACTAGAAGTCTTTGAAAATACGAATTTTCTCTCCCATTGCCCACACCTGGTTCTGCCCTAACTTCTCGGCCTTCCTCTGTTAAGCTTTCTCCCTTCAGTTTCCATCTGTATCTTGCCCTTCCTTTCAGCACCAACTGTGTTTCCAAATCCATCTTCTCTTGATCTCAGTGTCATAAAGACCAGCTACAAGGCAGGAAAGCCCAAGGATCACTGTAAGACCAGAATTATGATGTAACACTCAAGACTCAAAAGATGAGACCACTTTTCTAGTTTGAGAGCAATTGTTTTAGATAGTTCAAGCCTATAAGGAATTCTGGAACTGAAGAGAATCATAGAAGTTTTGCTTCTTTTTCTTTTCTCTTTTACAAATGAAAGGAGGTGGATGGTGCAGCTATTCTGGCCATTTTGTTCCTGAGAGGGCAACTGTCTCAGAAGCGAGAAGCTGCTGGCTCTTTCTGAAGCTCTTGCCTTTTCAGTCTCGCCCTCCCTGCTCCCTCACCCCAGCCTTACTGGAGATGGCATTGCTAGGGAAATGGCAGGTCTGCAGAGGAGGTCAGGCACACCCGTGGAGGATGAAGACAACAGAATGAACTTTATAAATATGCAGTATTGGATCTGAAAGGACCAGAGCTTAAAAACCATAGCTCAGGGTAAAGGCACTAAGTCATAATGCCACACACTGGGACAACTCTGCCACCTACCCAAGTCCACTCTCAGTGATAGCTAGACCTGGGAAATGGCCCTCCAGGGCCCACCCAGTGAGGGTGCTGAGGACGAGGAACTGTTACTCACTGTTGGGACACTACTTCTGGGTTATGATTTGAGATCACCTATTAAAACCCTTACAAACGCACATCCACTTTGACCCAGCTTTTCCTTCTGATTTTATCCTCAGAATTCAATGAAGGATGCACATAGTGTTTCACGACGCCTATCAAGGTTCTGCTGGAGACACTGAAAAATGAAAAATTTTTCCAGGACTCTAATAATATGAGTCTGTCTAGTTCTCATGCAATGGGAAAATCTGAACTATTTTGCTGATCTGCTCATAAGATATTATTAAATGAGCCGGGAGACAAGAAGGATGTGAACGTAATTTAGACTCACACCTGGCCCTCAAGAGCCTGCACTTTCCTAACAGGTAGACAGCAGTAGAATCTTGAAAAGGCTTTTTTCTAATAAGGAAAAAAAAAGACAATTAAACCATGGATTATTATTTTGTTTTGTTTCTGCAGAAATCCTTGTTGTTTTATACATGTCCCAAATTACTCAGCCTCAAGCAGAACAGGAAGAAAATAAAGAAAACCACATTAGATTGGGAACATATTCCTGAATAATCGAGAGTTCATTACAGACTCTTTAGTACATCAAAATCCAATTAATTTATTAGCTCTGCGCTTATATTTTCACCCCCCCCCAGCTGCCAGCCTTTTACCCTATGAGGTAGTTTAAGCAGTCTCAAAGTGGGGTAGCAGTTGGGTGTGGTGGTGCATGCTTGTAATCCCAGCACTTGGGAGGCTAAGGTAGGAGGATTGCTGTGAGTTTGAGGCCAGCCTGAACTTCATAATGAGACCGTGCCTCAAAAAAGCCAATAAAAGGGGGCAGGGAGTGGGTGAGTAGGGAAAATAAAAAGGAGATAAAATCAGAACTTCATAATGAGACTGTGCCTCAAAAAAGCCAATAGAAGGGGGCAGGGAGTGGGTGAGTAGGGAAAATAAAAAGGAGATAAAGTCTAAATGAATCAATTTTACTATTTGTTAACAGTGGTGGATGAGAGTGGTGCTAAAGGCAGGCAGGCAGGAAAGCTAACCACAGGGTTTGTGTCACTTCCGTGAGAGGTTCAGGGTCAGGGAACTGCCCAACATATAGGCTGCCATGGCATTGCATAGATACTGAATGAAGCAATCCATTCCTAAAACCACAGGGCCCCAAACCCTGCCCTCTATTCCTCAGACTTCCTGGGATTTCCAGTCACAAAGAGAATTTAACTAGAAAGAGACTGCTGTAGTTTAGACTTACTCTGAGTGAGCTCCTCGAAGATTTCAGGGCTTGGCCCCAATTTCCCAGGGCTGAGAGATGCTGGAACATTTTAGAGGTGGGGACCAACAGGAGGTAATTAGATTACTGGGGTCATATCCCTCAGAAGAGATTAGTGCTGGTCTTCAGGAATAGATTGCTAGCAAAAGAGCAAGCTTGGTCTCTGACTCCCTCACTTCCTGTCTCACTGTGTGGTCCTCTCTGCACGCAGCAGGTTTTCTTTCCCTTTCTCCGCCATGTTGTAATGTGGTCAGGGGTGTCTTCACCAGAGGCCAAACAGATGAGGGAGCTTAATCCGGGAGACTGTGAGCCTCCAAAACCATGTGCTCTTTTCCTTACGAAACACCCAACCTTGGATATTTGTTAAAGGAATGGAAAATAGACTCAGACAAGGTTCTACATCTTCCCAGATTCTCTTCAGGGAATGTAGCCCCACTGTCTCCATGAGGTCTCTGAGTGATATTGGTGCCACGCAAGTGGCCTGAAGACACCAGACAGTGGTTGAATTAGGCAGACTCAGGTTCCCTATTCCCTACTCACTTGAATATCATATATCTTCATTTTGTTTTTGTTCACACCGAGAAAACAACTCTGATAGCTTTAGTCCTTCAGTGTTCCTCAGGGAATAGGAATAGGAATAGAATGTATCAAGTCATGTTTACAGCCGCTTCCCCCTTAAAATATGGCGCATCTGTCTGCCATCAGCATTGATGATCTCATATTCATTTCCACAAAACCATTACATAAGTTTTATTTTCTGTCCTGTTCCCCTCAGCTAAACTTGCATATTTTTTTTTAATGATTTCTCAAGATCTTTAAGATGCCTATTGTCATTAGCCTTTTATTACTCTTCCCGGTCAAGCAATAGCATGAAAAATTTACAACCTCAGCTCTCCCAAGAGTCATCTATGTGTGTAATTATGTTTAATTATGTTTAGAACACTATTTAAATATAAATTCCCGAAGAGGAAAGACAAGACTGGGATGTGCGGCTTAGAAAAATAAAGGGTATTAGGTTGAGGCATTTTACTGGATAAGCCAGCAGTGAGTGGCCGAAAGGTGACAGCATGGCAGGCTGATGTGCTAGGGTGTGTACAGTGAAGTTTAAGCTGAGACCAAAGCAGCCCAGAGACCTCTTCTCACAGTGAGCTGCAGCTTCAGACTCTTCAAGCTCTTCCCAAAAGCTATTTAGAGTGGAATCTTGTGCTGCTTTCCTGAGCTGTCAAGTCATACAGCTGTTTAGGAAAGGCCTCCAAGCTGCAGCAGGGGAGTCTCTTGTGGTCCAAACATCCTGGGGGTCCAATAGAGGCTCATGAAAACCATCTTGTTGGGATTCATAGAGAGCACCACATTGAGAGCTCTTCAGCTAAGGGTGGGAAGTGGTTTAGTGAAAGGAACGCAGGATGGGAGGCCAGGATCCGAAGTGAGCTCCTCTCTGCTCTGGGACTCGCTGGCCTCTTCTGGAAGTGGAACTGGGTGGCAATTTTCATGGCCTTTCCAAGCAGATCATTTGCTGCATCTTTTTACTTTCTTGTGAATAAAGTGGTATAGACATTAATTTATTGGATTTGTTCCACTCTCCTAATTCCTACAGTTTAACAACAAAAATCAGCTGAGGAAAGAATTGACTGGAAAAAATAATGATTAAAGTAGTTTCAGGATTTCCATTTTCCTGCTGCTCATATATCCTATGGGGGTAACTACAAGCTAGCACATATACTTACAGTACCACAGGCTTGGAAAAAATATTCTTGAGCTTCTTGCATGACCTAGCTGAAGGTGACACATCTACCTTAAATGACTTAGCCATGCAGTGCCATAGTCCTGTGGCCCAGCACAGAGTCCCACCCCAATGCAGCAGTGGATGGGCGCAGTTGTTGGGACTGCTTGGCAGGTTCCTTTTCATGTGTTATTGCCCTCATTTAGCAAATACTTATTTAGCTGTCAGAAGTATGATGATGAATCACTGCTGTGCGCTCTTTAAACAAACAGGCCTGACCTCTGGGCTTTCTTGTCCTTGTTAGTAACTAGCTCTTACCTGTTTCATGTAATTTTTTAAAGAGCTTTGGGTGCATGGAACAAACTTGGTGGGCCTTAGTCAGCAATCACTACCTCCTTTTAATAGCTTCATCTCTCCCTGTAGAGAGGATTCTCTGCAACTCTGTCTCTTTCCTGTCATCCTCACTGGTACCTTTGTCCAGTGGATGCCCCTGAATGGGCTCTCCCTTCTCATAGCTCTCCATACCCATCAGTGTCACTACCTGGGTATCTGGGTCTGTTATTTATTTATTTTTGGTACAAGGAATCAAACTCGGGACCTCGCACTTGCCAGGCAGGTTCTGTGCCACTGAGCTATCTCCCTGGCCCCAAGGGTCTGTTATCTTTGTATAGTGTTCCCTCCCTCTCATCTAATCCTGGATCAGTTTTTGGGGCCCCAATAAATTATTTCATTCTCCTTCAGTTAGTTTCCATGGTGAGGCACAATGCAGAAAAGAACAATGTTGAGGGGGTGGGGGCTGGAGTTCACAGGAACACTTGTCATGGGACTAGAGACTCTTGAAGGAAGACCTTAAGGCTTTCCATAGATTTAATTGTGGGAGAGCACTTTCACCTTCCTCTGCAGAGGGCTTGCCTTCATTTCTGTGCAGAGACTGAGTAAAAGTTCCACAAAGGTCTTCCCTCTTCTGCTCTGTTCTTTTTGTTTAATAAGAGGCTTTCTTTCCCTGTCTCCATATTTCCCTTCTACTTCCTGTCCAGAAACTGCCAACAAAACACCTCTGCCTGGCCAGCAGGGGATGGAAACACAATAGGAAATGTGGGGCGGGGTAGATGAGAGATGACATTGCAGGCCAACTCGTTCACCCTGTCAGGAGACAGCAGGACAGAACTCAAAAGACTCGGGAGAAGTTTGCTGATCAATTCACCAGCTGTGGAGATCCCATTTTTCTCTGATTTAATTAGAGGGGAAGTGCGTCATGTGTGTGAAATCAAGGCATCTGTAAGCACACTGGGACGAGACTGCATGCTGGTGTGCCTATTTCCTACCCACAGCTGACCCCGCAGATGACTGTTCCATTTGTGGGCATGCTCACAGCACCCCCAAGCTCTGTCCACGAAAGAGAAATGTCACTAAGTGTGACTGTGTAGTGCTGGGCACACCATCCATGACCAGATCTTTGCTTTCAGTTAGCCAACAACATAATTGTGGGGACAAGACAAAGACAAATGTAACATGGAAAACTACTACAAAGCCATATATCACTCAGTGATGAAATGTGTGGTTTTTGCAGTTTGTTTTGACTGGTACTCATAGAACTGTCAGCAATCGATAAAATGCTTGCTGGTGATATCAATATGTCATCAAAATTAATAGCACACCATGGTGGAGCTCCACTTATTCACTCATTCAACAAGTACTTATTAAGCACTTACTCTAATCATATTTTGAACTTGTATAGAACTTTACAGTTTGCAAAACATTTTCATAAACACTGACTCACTTTATTCATACGAGGCAGGCAAGCAGGTCTAAGGAAGATGAACAAGAAGCTTGGGAAGATTGAGCATTGTCCACAGTCAGGTTGTTCAGCTTGAGATCCAAGTCTGTGGCTTCTATCATTCTCCATGTGCTGTCTGCCAAAATGCCCTCTAAACTTAGCCAGTGACAATGGCTACAAGTGTAAGTCACATGGCCAGTCTTGGCAAGGATGCAATTCTGGGCTTATGTACCCAGTCCCTGCCTCACATATGATTATAGACTTTTTTAAAGCTATTTCTCTACTACTAAAAATAAGAGTCATAGGAATGGCAGTCGTCGGCTTGGTGCAGCTCTGCACATGCACTGCCCTGGCCCTGGAACTCTGCTGCTTTCATCTTTGGCCCTTCTGTGAGATGAAGACCAAATTGCTGATTTGTGGCCTTTGTGAATCTCTCCAGAGGCGCAGAAGAAACTTTACAAACTAGCCTCAATTTCGGACTGAGGGGCAGGGTTATTTGTACGACTTTCCCAACCTCCTTGTCCCTCAAGTACTGATTAAAGTGATGATTTAGGGCACTTGGGGTGGGGATGAGGGGGAGGCAGAGAACTGGGCTTTGAACACAGCCATGTGTATTCACATGTAAGGCGGACAGAGTGATGCAAATGTCTCTTCTTACTTTATTCTACATCATAGCTCACTATATCCCAAAGGACCAGGGTACTAGGACTCCGACTTCAAGATTCACCAGCAATCTCAGCATGGGTGCCTTTCCTAGTACCAAAGTAGAATTTGTCTTTCATTTTTTTCTTCCCGCTCTCCTTTATTTATCTTTTCCTTTACATCTTTTCATTTCCCCCCTTTGTCTTTTATCCCATTCTGCTTCTCTCATTTTCTTCCTTTTGTTTCTAAGCTTTAATTTTCCCCTTTTCATAAATCCACATAAAATGTTATTGAAACCACAGGATAGCTTGGATAATTGTAGGGCAATTATCTGCTGATTTCTACAAGTCTACTGAAAGGAATAGTGTAAGGTTTTTCTTCTATTTAAGTTTTTTAACCAATTTTGCATGCTTATGTCTGGTAATCTGAACAACTAATTTGAAGACAACAGTATGCAATATAACAGCCATTGTTGAAATCCTATCATTTTGTTTAGAGAAATTCCTTATAATTTTAATGGTTTTTGATTTGTGTTTTTAATTTTTTTACTATTTTTATTTTATTTAAAAATTATTGAAGCTAATCACATTGTAGATTCTTTTATAAAAACCAACTTACAACAATGTCTTCCAATTCTTCAGTGTTTTTCTCCCATCCTTTTGAAAAACCAAATTATCACTTTCCTTACCCAACATCAGAATCCTTGAGATGTTTGCAATGGAGACTCCTTCTACCTCACTTATCCAGGGGACCTAGAGGTGGAATGGACATTCCTTGAGGGACAGGTGGCTGTCCTATGCTCCCTGCTGTTGTATACTTCCTCCAGACTCAGTCTTGCTTAGACCCTTAGCATATCACTTTCCCTGGACTTGGCTATCATCCTGGATGTCTCTAATGGCCACATGGACAACCTACATAGTACCTCAACCTCAAATATTATTTACCTTCTCACATAAAACTCTTCATTCAAAACCCATTCTGGATGCCTTGGCCTTAGCTTCCTTGAAGAAGTTCTCATCCCCTGCGACTGCTTCACCTTTAGAGCATTTGCTTGGCCCTTCACTCTATCCACACCCTTCTCTCCTTCCTGTTCTTTCAGTGTCTTCTTTACATCCCAGCTCCTCTTCAGTCTTGGTAAGTGTGTGATGCAGTAGCTGACATTCCCTAGATGCCCATTACATGCCAAGCCCTGTGTGTTTTCTCACTCATCCTCACAGCAACTCTATAGACATAGGTCTTACTTCTGTGTTCATTATACAGGTGAGGATGCTACAGCCTGGGGAAGCCCAGTCACTTCTTCAGCTTGCCACACCCTTATCAACTATGCTACAAAGCTAGCAGCTGTCTTTGGAGCTTGCTGTTGGCCTTTGTGCTAAACCCTGCCATCTTTCCCACACCACTAAACTCCTGTGTCCTTCCCTTCCCCTCCTGCCATGAATCCCTTGATGTACTGCTTCGCTCCTTTGCCTGACCTTCACATTCTCTGTGCCATTGCCCATTGGCTGCCCTTCTTACCCTTCTGGCTCATAGTTGATAAGAGTGTTGCAAGCTGATGGAATTCAGTCCATCCAACCAATTGCACTCTGCCCTCCAGCCTTTGCTTGTGAGACCCCAGATTCACACTTTAAAAATTATTTAGAGCAAAGGTTGAAGTCTAATCTTGGGGCATCTATTATGTTCCACCAGGCTACCTTGAGCTACCTTGCCTACCAGTCTTTTCTGTAGCATTTAAATGGCCAGAAATCATGCTCCAAAAATATGATCAAGCAGAAGATAGACCATGAAAACCAACCCTGAACAATAGTCAGAGACCCAGTGAAAATTCTTCTGGGAACGTGTGTGCTTGTCACTGCTCCATGCCTACTTTCATTCAAGGTAAAAGCCACCAATAAATCAAAGGCCACAAATACCGTAAGGTGAAATGTGAGTTCTAGGAGAAGCCTCATCTTCCTCCCAGGCCCAGTGTAAAACTCACCTCAACTTCAGCAGTGTGTGCTGACAGAACACAGGTCCATGAACCAGTCACAGTATCAGGCCCATGAAACCATGCCACAGTCAGCAAAATGATATCTGTTGCCTCAGCTGGCTTGAAGAGCAGCCACTCCCACTACATTCACTCATTCATTCATTCATTCATTCATTCATTCAAATAGTTCTTGAGCACCCTGAGCTAAGCAATGAGAAAACCATAAAAATAAGGCATTTGAAGTGGGCAATATTTATGTCCTTCAGTGATTACAAATTTCATCCTATATTTAGTGTCAGAAAATTGTATTGAGGGCTGGGGGGATAGCTCAGTAGAATAAGTTCTTGCCTGGCAAGCATAAGGTCCTGAGTTCAATCCCCTGTACTACAAAAAGAAAAGAAAAGAAAGAAAGAAAAAAGAAAATTGCATTGAAAACAGAAGAATTAGATAGCATGAGCCCAAAGGAAAGGAATGGCTAGAAAATGTACCTCATGATACCCTCTTTATACCCTTTGCACATGCACAGGAGAGAGGCAGCTGCCCCTGGTGGGAGGTCATTTTACTTGATCAGTATGGGCGACGTCATTCATCAGCAGTGTGTGTGCTTCTTTCAAGTGCCAAAATGCAGGCTTATTATAAGAAATTTACAAAATGTGAAAAATAATAAATTAGAGGATACATACCTAATGTGTGCTTATATTTATTGTGTACAATACATATAGGATGTTTATCTATAGCAATTGTTATATCTATGTCTATCTAGCTCAATGTCTAAACATAAGCATTTTAATTTTTTCCACTATATTCCCTTCCAGTGTGTTTGTGTTACTTCTTTCTCTAGAATTAAAAAAGAAAAAAATGTATACCCATATATAACCTAGGTTCCGTATGATTGCAGCCCAAATCCTTTTAGCTCGTCTGGCAGTCCTCAATGGGATTTAGAATCTCCCAGGTGTCCTTTTCTCTTACCCATGGACACATGCTTTACAATGAGGCTTCATTTTAATAGCGTAAGTTAAGAGGTTGATTATATAAAACCTTCTGATTTATTCTGAAGCCAAATGCATTTATGTGTTATTTGGATGCACTTGTTGGAAATTTTCAGAGGCCCAGATTGAGAGTTTAATTAGCGTGCCTAAGCAGAGCTTGACCACAGAGGTGTTGCATATTCTCTTCAACAGCACAGAAACATATAGATCTAGGATACGCCCCTCCTCCACTTTGACTCTGAATAAGGGGGCAGAAGTCTGTGTGCCCTAGCTTCTGCCTGCTCTTCTGCGCCTTTGCTGCGGTCCTGAGCCCCCTTCCCTTTAGTGCCTTGACTGCCCGTCTGTCCAGGTAGTCTAGAGGTTAGGTAGGGGGCTGCTGCTGCGGCAGTGAAAGGGAGACAGTGTGGTAGCAGGCTAACAAAGATGCTTACTGCTGTTGTCTGGTGGGAAGGATTGGTGCTTGCTTTGCTTTCCCTAAGCAAAGTAAGATGGAAAGAAGTAACTAGAAAATGGCTTGTTCCACCCACCCAGCCTGACAGCCGACAGGTGAGTTAGCAAATGCTACATTGTAAGGAATTGCAGGCTATTTTCTGCAAAGTGGGCAAAGACTCTGGAATTAACGACTGAACAGCGTGATAGATGTTGCTAAAGAAGGCCATAAATTACCAGCCATAAACCTGGCAAAGCTTATCTGATTGTATGATGCAGTCTGGGGTGCTAACACATTCCCAGCACTGGTTGGCGGTGGAAGAAGGAGCGAGGGTGGGGGTTGATGCGGGAGCTGGCAAAGCACACCACTGGCCGGAGGGTACAGATGGTGAGCCTGGCAGGCGTCCAGCACTGGAGACTAGAAGCAGCAATGGTGCTGGCCTGGATTTGCCTTCCCTGAACTGCAGTGCTTGATTAGAGGTGCTTTTAGAAGAGCCAAACTTAGCCTTGGCCACGCCAGGAGGGCCAGCAGCCTCCTTCACCTCACCTGGCAGAGGGAATTATCCTTCTGTGTGTGTCATAGGGTCAGACCCCAGTTGCTTCCAGCTCAGTCTTAAAGAGCAAGAAGGGAGGTGGCAGAGGAGAGGTGGAAAAAGCATGTGGCATGATTTCTACCTCCAACTTGCCCTACCAAGGACCCTAGGCCTGACCAACTCCGTCTGATTGAAATGTGACCCTGACAAGGTCATGGCTCCATGCTCTGCCCAGTCTCCAGCCAGCCCCTGGGCCTGCTCTCCCATCCCCCATGTCTTTCCCAGTCAGAGCTTCTTCCTCTTCTTATGCTGTTTGCACCTGTGATTTTGGGCAATGGAGTAAAATAATCAAAATAAAGAAGGAAGGAGAAAAGAGGGTAAAGAAGATTAAATGGAGAAAAAGATGAGAGCAGGAAGGGACCACAGTAAGGAAGCAGTCAGGGCTGCGAAAAGAGCAGCGCCTTCATTCCCAAGACTGTTTCCCCAACTCCCATCCCAGATATTGCCTTGAACATGACACTGATTAGCTGCTATCGGGAGACAGGTCAGTGAAACAGGAAGCTGCCCTCTGCCCCCTCCTCCCTTCCACTCTGCTCAGCATATGCACATGCTTGCAGACACCCACAGTTTTGTACACACTTTTTCCCACCTCTTCTGTAGCATGGATGGTTGCCTGCCTGAGCAGCCGTGACCCTGGGAAGCGAAGGACACTGTATAGCAGTGAAGGAAGCTAGCTTCCTTCCAGGCTGCTTGGCTACAGAGGCATGGACGGAGACCAAAGACCAGAAAAGCACAAGAGCTCAGCTATGCATCAAGATAAAGCTTAGGACAAGGTTTGGCTCAGAAGTTTGGGGTACCTTGGGCCAGGGAGATAGCTCAGCAGCTTAAGCATCTGCCTGGCAAGTGCAATATCCTGAGTTTGATGCCCAGTACTGCTAAAAAAATTTGGGGGATACCTATCATGTTCCACCAGGGATTCAGTTGTGCACAAAGTAGGCATAAATCATTACTCATAGAATTTAGTCAGCACTTTGGAAAGCTGCCAAGTACTTTTTGCTCCCTGCCCTCTGGAGTCACTGTGCAATGTCACTGTCTGACCCTTTTTGTTTGATGGAGCCATGTGTCTTGTGAGTAGAGGTGATCTGCATCATTTTCAGGATAGAGCCGACTTTCATTGCCAAATTGAGACCTTTTCAAACACTCAACTTTCTCATTAGCCTGGGTCTGTGGGTGACTATGAATAGTCCTCTACCTGACTTACAATGAGCAGGTAGCATGAACAAGACAATGATATTTATTATTGTAAATCATGAATACATGGGGGTATTTGTTACTAAGCATACCCTAACCTGTCATGACTGATACACTGTATGGGGCACCAACCTCTTTCTTCAGAATCTGCTTTGCGTGAGGCCCTGAGTGAGGCATTGCATGTAGATAGAAACATGTGTGAGTATCATTGTTATTAGCCAGCCACGACCTGGTGTAGTAGCAAAGCTATGCACACTAGGACGCAGCCAACCAACATTCCGCACTCTAATTCTCAATAAATGTGGTTGCTGATAGCAAGGCATCTGTAGAGACAGGTTGGATTGTGGAACAGAGATTAAGGAGGACCAGAGCTGAGAGGGCAAGCGTGCCCTCAGCAGGATGGTGAGCGAGACTCCCGAGGTTTTGGACTTGAGCTGGATGTTAAGGAGTAGATTAGTTTTAAGGGGGTGCACAGAGATGCACAGAGTATTCTGGGTGGGACAGTCACTGTGTTTGGGGGACCAGGGGGACGGCTTCAAGGGCAGTCAGTATAAACACTGGTCCTCACACAGCGGTAAAAAGGGTAAGTGGGAGGAGTGACAGTGCTGAGAAACCAAGACAGTTGGGAGCTGCATGTGCTGGCAGGGGAAAGGAAAGGGTGGCCCAAGGCAAGTGACCTAGGCCTGTCGCGGGCTGTGTCAGAGACATCTTCATGTGGGGCGCTGTGTCTTCAACCAGCAGCCATTTCTGCCCCTTATTCCCTGCTCAAGGTAATAACCTGTCACCAGAACAAATAAAGTCTGATTTACATGAAACTTAATGCTAAGCATTTTCCTTTATTCCCCAGCACTGCAGTGGTAGAACCGTAATGCCTGCGCAGGCAGGCCTGCTGTGTGCAGCAGTAGGATTGCGCTGGATAGAAGTTTAGCAAGAAATTATTTTTTTCTGTGACAGGGTCTTTGGCTCTGGTCAGGAAGCCTCAATTGGCTCAGCAATGCCCTGCCTGTTGGAGACAGCGGGAGGATGGGGAAGGGAGGGAGCGGCACAGTTAGAAGTTTGCTCAGGTTCCTCAGCCCTGCTCCATGACCCTCAGTCTACTTGCGATGTGCCTCCCACCTCAGCGAGCAGCATCAGCACCCTCCTTACACAGGCATTGCCATTGCCACTTGTCACCTACAACTACAGTCACTGAGGAGCAACCAAGTTGGCACCAAGCAGAGTGGCTCTAAAGCTGCAGCCACTGCTCCAAAAGAATTTGTAGTTAACGAGGTCAGAGTCTCACATAAAACACTTTTCTCTATCTCTGTCACTATCCCTGCCTCATCTCCCTAAGCTGATAAATATTTTGCGAAATTCCCTGTCCTTCCCTGTTGCTCTCTCTTACTCTTAGAAAGTCTGCATAAATCCTACTTCCTTTCAAAATTCCAGCCCACACACCGCCACTTCCACAGAGCCTTCTTCAACCCCTGTACCAGGGCCCAGCTCTGCATGTTCTGCTTCCAGTTCATTCTGATGACACCTTAATCTTAGCACTCACCTCTCCATGAAGGAATTGAGGCATTTTTCTACCTCTGCACTCTGTAAAATCCTTAAGGCTCAGTTTAAAAACTCCAGTAATTAGGAAAGAAAGACCATCCATTCTTTCTTAAGCATGTCCCCTGGGTGTCCCACTTCATTCCTCCACACCATATGGAGTTCACTTAGGACTGTGTATTACTCTAATCTGGCAGAGGAAGGGAGTTCAGGCGGAGGGCTAACATCTGTAGGGGCTTAGCCTACCAGGCGAGGGAGTTTGGGTCCAGCTCTAATGGTGAGAAGAATCCAGAGAGGAAGTTAGGACAGCTGCCTGCAAAGAACTCAGTGACTTCCCCTGTAGTTTGCCAGGTTGTTTCACTGTTGCCCTGCTCTGTCCTTGCTTTAGGAGTGCACCAGGTCTGAAGGAGCTGTCCTTTATTTAAAATATTTAGATTCACTTATCTCCATCTTACCCCACAATAGGTCCACATGGGGGACCTCTCTGTTGCTCAACACACACAGGACACTCGCTACTCTCTCGGTGACTTGTTGTCCACCAGACTAGAATACTGGGGTGCCTTCCCTTTGATTTTCTCTTGGTGTCTGACCTCACACCATCGAACATTAGTCAGTGTGGGTGCTCAGGGAGTAGAGACTCCTTTACAGCTGGGGATGGGGGGCTGCCAATGAGGGGTGAGGAAGGAGCTTGGCAGCCATGCCCTGGGCTCTCCCCATGCCGGAGAATGCTGTGGTGTCCATGGCCACTGCTGTGGAGGGCTGCATTAAGACACGGATGTTTTCTGAATCTCTGGAAAAAACCGCTCCACACAAGGGCCTTTCCTGGCCTGTATTTGACCATCAGCCATAGCTAAGCAGCACCAGGAGGGAAATCTACTGACCAAGTGCTAAACTCCAGAGCTCATTAGAAATGAGTTTCAAATTTTTTTGCAGGGGAAGTTTATCCACGCCACTGCTCACGCAGACAGCTACGAGGGGGCTGTCAATATTCCACATAGTCAGTATGACCTTGAGCAGGTTACTCTACTGCCGCGAGCCTGTGCTTCTTTCTCTGTAGTGTAGGGGTGAAAAGTTGTGGTGGCCAGGCAGTGGAGTCAGAGTTCAGTGCCCGACACATGTGGGATGCTCATTAGGCGTGATCTCTTGCTGTGGGCAGTGGGTGGGGAAGACCTCCCATGCAAATTAGTGGCTGACTGGCTGAACAAAGCCCACCCCCTAAGGATTTAAATAGGGGTCACTTGCCCGATGCAGGAAGGGGAGTGAAGGGGCAGCCGTACCTGCCAGGGGAGCCCAGAGTGGTTTCAAGGGGGAGCTGAGGACAGAGGTGGAGAGAACACTTTAACCATGGGATACCAAGATAAGAGCAAGATGAAGAGGCTGATAGAGAAAGTAAACAAGATGGAAAAAAAGAGATTAGAAAGGAGAGGGAGGCTAGGCACTGCTGGGGAATATAAATAGAGCACAACACCCGCAGGATGGATGCTGCGGATGGAGAGGGGCCGTAAAACAAAGTAGACGTAAGAGCAATGCAAGAGCCCAATGGATAGAATATAAAAATGATGTAATCACAGAATACAAGTGTGCCCTAGGTAGGTGCCCAGGGCTGGGAAAAGAGATGAGTGCATGGCTGTGAGGGGAGGGAAGACCCTTAGATCTCAAGCTAGCCTCTGCTTTGCAGCCCCAGACTTAGGCCCCTAAAGACCTTGACAATGTGGCTTAACAAGGAGTTCCCTGGCACTGAGCTAGAATTCAAACAAATGGAAATCCTGCTGGGATTTTGCCACCAGGATCCCCACTTGCTGCTGAGAGAAATTTAAAGGAGAGCTCCCCCAGCAATGAGTGTGTCATTCCTTGGCTGGGCTAAGAGAAAGGAGGACTTGCATAGACTCCAGGCTCCAGTAGGAAGCGATGTGGTAGCCAGGCCCACTTCTGTCTCCAGCCTTCCTGCCCCTTCTCCTTCCGCCCTCCCTCCTTTCTCGCTCCCTTCCTCTCTTCCTACCCTTCTCCCTCATTTTTTTCTCCCTGAATCTCAGAGTTATTAAAAAGATAGTTCTCATTATGTAACAGCAGGCTGGTGAGCCTGGCAGGGTGTGTGGAGGATGGGCAGCTCAGTAAGGAAATGGAGCCAGGACAAAGGGAGAGCGGCAGCATGTAGTGGGAGAAAATGCAGTGTGCTTTGGGGCCATTGCAACAGACCCAGGCAGTGGAAGTGAAGGATTCCAGAAGAGTAGTAGTATGAAAAGTAAGGAGAAGTATTCTGAGTAAATGAGATGTTAATGTCAAAAGTTGGGATTTGATCCAGCACTGGTGATAATCCACTGAGAAAGCACAGCTTTGGGTGGTGATGTGTTCAAATGATAAGGTGGACATCAAGCAGGAGGCAGAGGTCAGGGCAGGGAGCCAGGTCCTTGGAACTTGAGAAGGGAGGGCAAAGAGTGCCCCTTGGCCTCTCCTTTTCTGTAGTCTTTTCTTCATGGGAAACCCAACTTTGATTTCCTCCTGGGCAGGTTCTGTCTTTTATCCTCCATTCCTTTCCCACTCTCCTCCATTCCTCCTCCCAAGGGGCACCTTCAGCTTTTAAGGATGCTCTTGGTCCCCATGGCAACACAGACACATCAGAGAACCCTTGCAATACGCTGAAGTACAAAACACACAAGGGAAGGAAGGCAAAGCCGTAGAGCAGACCCTACCACCATGCATTCACCTGCAGAGTGGACCCCAAGAACTCTTCCACTTGACATCTAGACATTAATGCGGGCAGGCAGCTGCTGGGAGAGAGAAGTGGGGAGGTAGCTCTCACAGCTGACACAAGCAGCTTGACACACTTAGGTGAGGTGTGGCCAATTATTTTGACAATCCCGTCTTGCCATATCAGTTAAATGCTTTGTGCCATACCAAACCAGCCTCTTCCCAGAGAGAGGGAGGGCAGGAAAAGGGGCCCTTCCTTTACTGTATGCCCCACAGCACTTGGTACTCTGCTGCACACTGAGTAAGAGCACAGAAATTCCATCTGACTAAATGAATGAAACCAGGTTCTACACCTGGGGGGGCGGGTATCTATTTGTATATGAAATATAATTAACTTTTTACAGAAATGCAAGGGAAAGCTGTCATTCAAAGTAATGCCTTTGCTGTTTCTCCCACTGCTCAAAATATCCTTTGAACTTCTCTTAGAATTATCTGTAAGGCTAGTTAATGAGCCACACAAGAATAGTAGTCTTACTACATTATAATCACTCTGAGCACATGGAACGATTCCCTCCCTCCTTCTGTAGGAGTCAGCTGGGGAAGGCTTGCAAGGCTGTCTTTACCCACTTTCATAAAAGCCCTTTTGTAACTTTTTTTTTACCTGCAACATTGTCCATATTTTCACCTAAACTTATTTGCATAAGGAGGGAGGGAAGAAAAGGGAGGGAGGGAGAAAAGAAGTAGGGAGAGGGAGAGAGAGGGAGGGAGGGAGGGAGAGAGAGAGAGAGATCTGTGTGTGCTTGGAAGCTGGAGGGTCAAAACAAGATCTTGCATGACCCTGGGGCCCCCTTTCTATGGTATGTGAAACAATTTAAATTCTCACTACTGTCTTTCCAGTTTGAGGCCGGGGAGGGCTTGTATATGCTAACAAGAACAACAAAGGGTTTCAGATCCTCAGGAAGTCTCTGCTTTGAAAATAAAAACAGAGCAGAAAAGTACCCAGTTACATTGATGCTAAGTCCTTCCAGGTTTCCAAGCAGGAACCCTGACAGCTCAGCCATCAGGAAGGCAAGCTCAGAAGAGCAAGTGCGAGCTGACAGCTGCCTTTTAAAATCCACTGAAACTCCCGTGTGCGTGGAGGACAACCAGGCTTTGCAGAGGCTGGTACTGTAGCAGTGTTGTCGGCTGGGCAGGAGGATGGGGACCCACCTTTCTTGCCATCTGCCATCTGTCCCTGTTGCCCACTGTCTCTTTCTCCAGAGCATGGACTGCTGGAGACTGTGCCATGGGTTTGTGAAGAGCAGGCTCCCCTGTAATTCCTCTGCCTTCAGACAGGGCTGAGCCAAGCAAAGAACTGAGCCTTCGCTGGCATGTGGCTTGAGTCTCTTGGCAAAGAAACAAGTCCCAGCTCGTCAGAAAGTCTATCTTCGGCAGCCATGAGCAGATGGATTGGGGTTTCTTGGGGTCAAGCATTAGCACTTGTCCAGCTCCTCCTCCAAATTGGATATTTATAGTTGAGACACAATCTGTCAGTTGGGAAGTATAAGGAATCCTCTTGGCAGAGGGGTAAGGAAGGAAAACGGAGTGGGTGTTCGGATTTCCACTGAGCTCCTCTGTGCCCAAGGCTCTTGTATTGGCGTCACTACAGTGACGGTTGGGGAGCTGTGGGGGCACTTTGTCTCACTTTTCTTAGGCTCCATGCCAACATTTTTTAAATGGCAAAGATTGGGCAAGAAGATCAGGTTGGTGGTGTTGACCCTGCTGAGAGAGGGAGGTGCGGCTGGTTGCTCAGGGAGAAGTCTCTCCTCCCGCCATGCTCTAGGCATGGGCAGACTTGTGCTAATCCATCCCCATCTACATTTGCGAACTAATAGTAGATTTTTGGGCTACAAGAAGCCAGAATTAGAGTCCTTAGCTGAAGCTCCAGCCTAGAACAAAACCAATCAATTCCCACAGGCCTGAATGTAGAGCTCATTAAAAGAATCCATCAACCAAGAAAACTCACAAATTCTGAGAGGTCCTAGAAAAGGATTTGTTGGATATATAGTCTTACAAGATGAAATAGGAGTAGAATAATATTCTGGAATATTCCATCATGAATTTTCTTTTAAGGCAATTAATTTTTACCTTGCAATTCATTCACCTTTGACACTGGACCATCAGCTAAGGGTGATCACTCAGGACACCAAAGAATCACTAGAGAAACAAAACTCAGATTCTAGGTGTTGAGTTCTCTAAAAGCTCTAAAGTTACATGAGGAAGGACTAGTCCAGTTATTGTTGTGTTGTTTTAATATTAAAACATAGATTGTACTGTCAGGAGAAAAGCCTGAAGGATTCTGGCATGGAGTTCATACCACAAATCAGAGAAGAGGTAGAGACCTGTGCCTATAAAGAGCTTTCCTGTCATACAGATTGGGAGTAAGGACTTTTCCCCTGGGTTCTAGGCATGGCAGGCTTGTGCTGGAGAACACGTCTCCACTGGGCGCACAAATAAGTGCACCTAGTTGGAATACTGGGACCCAGACTTAAGGTTATTATCTGAGATCCAGGTCTACAACAAAACCAAAGAACTCCCACAGACCAGAATCTAATGCTCAATTAAAGGAACTATGAACTGAGTAAGCTCACTGTCTCAGAGAAACCTAAAAATGGAAGAGAAGTGCAAGAGTTCAAATATGAGGGTGGACTGTGGCCTTCCTGCCACCTTCAGGGCAAATCTCCAGGAAGGGGTGGTAGAGAAGGCCACGCAGTGGGTAGAGGGGTCTTTATCATGCTTCTTTCTTGGGCCACCAGACCTAGTGCCTGCACCACTACAGGAGTGAGTTGTACGGATAGAAGGGATGGCAAGTTCTGCGGCTGGAGTGTTGTTGTCTCTGAAATCCATGTTGAGATTTAGGCCAGGCCAGCACTGCCCCACGAGCAGATTATTGTTGCCACTGTTAGTTCCTTACAGCAGGAGTGGATTTATTATAAAAAGGGAAGATTTAGCCCCTTTTCTGTCTTGTATCCTCTTTGTCCTGGGCCAGGAGGTTTTCTGCCTTACTGATATAATGCAGCAAGAAAGCCCTTTCCAAATGCTGGCACCTTGATATTGGATTTTCCATCCTCCAGAACTGTGAAAAATAAGTTTCTGTTAACTATATATTATCTGATCTCATGTATCCTCTTACAGTAACACAAAATAGATTAAACAGTGGGGCAGGTGTGGGCAGCTAAAACGACCCTATTGGGGCTGGGCTGGTTCTTGAAAGACGTGGAGGAGATTCTATGGCCTCATCTGAACAGAGAAAGTGATTATAATTGGATGTCTAGGAGGCCTTCCAGAGCAGCCAGGGGGCAAGAAAGAGTAAGTATGGGGTAGAACTGGTATTAGAGTCCCAGAAAGACACAGTGCTGGGGCTGGGGCTGAGGCTAGGGAGGTAGCTTGGCAGCATTAGCACCTGGCAAGTGAAAGGACCTGGGTTTAATCCCCCGTACTACATGCTATGCCAGCCCTGGAACTGGACCTGTAATCCTAGTACTGTGGAGGACCAAACAGGAGGAACCTTATAAGTTTGGACCACATAGTGAGATCCTGTATCAAAAGAAAATAAAAATTCAAAAAGAGAAAGATACAGTGCCTAGGAATGCTGAGGTAAGAAACCAGCTGACTGAGGAATCTGCTGAGCTGACCCAGAAAAATGACAAACGTGCCCCCCATATCACATGACACTAGCAACAAGCTTCAGCAGAGAAGAGACCCTGGACCAGAAGCTTCTCTCTTGCTCCTAAGACCACATAAATTCCCACTCCTACCCACGTCCAAGATCCCAGAGCACCCTAGGGAACACTAAGGAAGTGATGGGGAGAGACCAGCGCATCTCAGGGATTTCTAGCCCAGAAGCAGAAGGCATAGGGAGACCGCATGGTAGGGAGCAGTGGAAGCCAGACTGGGAGAATGCTGAACAGGGAAAGCACAGCAGAGATGGAGGATGATGGCAGTGATCACAAGGAACTGGCACACCTCAGTGAGGATAAAGCAAGGCCAGAGGTTGCTCAGAGACCTGCAGTCCTCCCGTTCTCTGCCTCCCCACCCCTGCGGCATCTCAGGATATGTTCTGACTATCCAGAACTGGCACAGTGAAAGCCAGCCACTGTTTCAAGGAGGAATATCAGTTGAGATAATTCAAACAAAGATAACAGAACTGATTAATCGAACACCTACAAATTGTGCTGTAATAATGAAGGGGTATGATCCCAGTAAGTCTGCTCAACCTGAAACACCATGACACACCAAGAATCGGCACTCAGAGGCTAGGGAGTAATCAGGGTCCAGAAGATATGGGGTCTCCAAATGCCTGCCATGTGATCTGGACACCTTTCTTGATGGTGTGAAGCTCAAGTGCTTCATCTGTAAGACAGGCTGATAATAAAGACGTTGGAGAGTGGGGTATTATTGGTTAAATTACGTCTCTCAGGAAAGCTGTGTTGAAGTCTTGACCCCTGCTAACTCAGAGCAGGACCCTATTTGGAAATAGCATATTAAAGTGAAGTAATTAGGTTGTGTCCTAATGTAATGGGACTGTGTTCTTATAAGAAAGGGAAATTTGGACAGAGAGACAGGTACACAGAGAGAAAAGAAGGTAAGAAGACAGGAAGCAATAGTTCTGTGACTGAAGTGATATATTTACAGGCTGAAGGATGCCAAGACTTCCAGTCAAATACCAGAAGCTGAAAGAGGCAAAGAAGAGCTGTCCATTAGATAAGTCAGAAAGAGGATGGCCAGGCCTGGCCAAACTGCTAAGTAGATTAAAGCACCTGTAAGCAGGCGCAGGGGCCAGGCCTTCCATCCCTGAGCCTGCCGCACCGGCCCTGCCCCTGGGGCATCCTGACACAGCAATTGAGATTGGGCGTGGTGGCTTGTGTCTATAATCCCAACACTTGGGAGGCTGTAAACAGTGGATCACTACGAGTCCGATCTGGTAATGAGACCCTGAACATCCTGCAGACCCTTCCCTAAAATACGGGAGAAAAAGAAAGAAGGAAGGAAGGAAGGAAGGAAAGAAGGAAGGAAGGAAGGAAGGAAGGGGAAGGGAAGGGAAGGAGGGAGGGAGGGAGGATGGCCCCATCAAAACACTGACTTTGGACTTCTGGCCTTTAGAGAGTGATGAGATAATACGTTCCCCCTTTTTTTGTTTTTGTTTTTGTTTTGGCCAGTGGGGATTGAATTCAGGACCTCGTGCTGTCCAGGCAGACACTAGTGCTACTGAGTTGCATCTACTGCCCAATTCCTATTGTTTTAATCCATCCACTATTTGGTACATTGTTATGACAATCTTAGAAAACTAATGTAAGTACCTTCCAAAGTCTTATAATATGAAAAAGGTCAACCACATGGTAGACTCTACAACACTCAAAATTATAATAAAATACTTATTGTTTTATATACAATCTCTTTATGACCCCTGGACACACCATCCTAGGAGCTTCAGGTTCATAGAGACCTTGATTTGCCTCATTTTCACTCTTCTGATAAGTAGAACAATAATAATGAAAAGAAGTTCTCAACATTTTTACTAGCCTGCAGCCTCATTTTTTTTAAAAGACTGGCTTAATTTATCTTTAGGCTTTAGGGCTTGTTTTAATTAGCACAGCTGAATATATATTAACTGCAAATGAACTTTCCTACATTATATCTCCCCCCAAAAATACAGCTCCTGGAGTGAGACAACCCAGGGCCTCGGGATCCTGAATAGACCCCGAGCGCAGGCCTGGTGAGTGAGTGAGACAACCCGGGGCCCACAGATTCTCATTCGACTCAGAGTGCAGGCCCAGTACGGAACCCTTCAGCAGAACTCCCTGCAAAGAGGCTAGAGGCAAGA
>NDGM011250842.1:6551-27566 GCA_002564305.1 Octomys mimax
TCTCTCTCTCTCTCTCTCTCTCTCTCTCTCTCTCTCTCATAGTAAGTGTTCAATGTGTCTCCTCCATCACAGGAAGTTTATATGGAGGATTGAAAAGTGGAAAATACTTTAGCAGCTGCCCACGCATTACTGTTCAATATAGAGATTTGCGTGCTTGTATCCTAAAGCCAAGACAGGCAACCAAACTGTGAATTTTACTGATGACAGAAATAGTGGTCCCCACAGGAGATTAAAGCTCTTAAAGATCAGGGATTTCTGTCTTTTGCATGGGGACTGTGAAAGAGGACAGGTGCAGAATGCCATGGCTTTGAACTGGAAGGTTACTTCTCTGAGACTCAGTTTTCTGCACTGTGAAATGGAAATGTCCAATGCCTTTCTTAGAATTTCTCAGATTACTGAAAGCAATGAATTGTGCAAAGTCTCAGCCAAATGCCTAACCAGCATAGTAAGTGCTCAAGAAAAGTTCACTAATTCCTTCTACCTGCCCAAGTTCCCCCTCGCATTAGCACCCATAGTGTCTGAACCAGGCTGTACAGGGAGTGGAGCCGACAGATTTAGCTGCCAATTTTCCTCATTACTGATTTGTCTGACACCCTTGAAATAGTCCTTCTTCTAGGATGATGTTTTGATCAGCCTAATGCAGCCCCGGAAGAAATGGAGCTTACGTCCAATTCTCACTCAGTAGTTTTTTCCTGACAGTGTTAATGAGGCCAAGGTTCCAGACTTCCTCCACTCCATTCCTAGTCCTGCCTCCCAAATATGTGCCACTGTGCTAAAGAACAAGTGACAGTTTCTTGATAAGGTTGCCCTATGACTTATGTCTCTCCTCCATCTCTTCTACACTCAAAACTAAGAAGGCTCTTAAAACTACCGAATTTCTAGCAGCCACCACAGTTGGGAGGTAGACAGGAAGATGGGGGCAGAGGGTGGCTCCCTGATATGCACAATGCAGCACTTAAAGTGTGTCTCACTTAAGTACTTCTTTATTTGTTCAAAGTTAAAGGAAAATGGGCCAGGGAGATAGGTCAGTAGAGTAAGTGCTTGCCTGGCTAGTGCAAGGTCCTGAGTTCAATCCCCTGTTCCACAAAAAAAAAAAAAAAAAGGAAAACAAAATCTACCCTTTATCAAAATTAGGAAGGTGAAAGAAGACCCCAGGCTGGACCCCTTCATGTCCTGCCCCATATTATTGCTTCCCTCTAGAGACAAAAGCAGGTCACTACAAGCAAAACCACATCTGAGCAGGAATTGGTGGGGGGAAAGATTAGGTAGCCAGGGCTTCTAGGAGGTGCAAATAATCCAGGGAAGGATGAACAGACTACAGATTAGAAAGATACTGAGATTCAGGGAATAAGAAGCTCAGAGAGGCTGGCCTTAGGATGCTCCCAGTGTCTGGAAGACTCCTTCCTCTCTGGCCCTGTTCTCCATCCTGCATACTACCCTCCTTCCCTGGCTCTGGACTCCACTTTGCAAGATAATCTAGAAATGAGTCCTCCTGAAGATTTTGAAATTTAGAAAAGTGTCTCTAGTCCTTACCGTTCTTGTCTGCTTCTATAAAGATCCCTTGAGAAGGAAAATGGAAGAGGTGCGAATTATATCAGCAGTATTGTACAGAGAATAGGTGGAGCAGGGGTTTAGACTAAGTGTATACCACATGATAGAGTCCTTTCATAAGCAGGGACCTCCTAGCTGCTGGATATTGGGTGCCCAACCTGAGGAAGCTGAATGGTTTCTCAAGAGGTGTATATCTGAGATGTGACAGAAGCTGCCAAGGCTCATCAAGCCTACTTCTGCAGATACATGTGAGAACAAATGATACTGCCAGAAAGAGACAGAGATCATTTCTAGTGACTCACAGCCCAAGCACTGACGACACAGGTGGTGTTTGTATTGCGCCTTCCAGTTAAAATATGTACTTTTTCAGAGAAAGAAATCTATAGGTAGTCAAATAGGTCAAAGACCAGAATTTGGATTCCAGGCAAAGTATCACTAATGACATCATATTGCCCACCCAGTAAGTACCTGTTGTGTGTCAGCAGAGTTCACCGAACTTTGCAAATTATCATCTTTAATCTTACTCAAATGTTACAAAAGGAATTTTAATGAATTGTAATCATTGCTCAGCCACTATGTGATAGTGAGCAAGTTACTCAGCTTCTGTTAGCTTTTGTCTTTAAGATAAAGATGATAATAACTGAGAGAGTTGTGATGAAGATAAAATGAGGTAGTTTATGTGACGTGACTGGTATTTTAAAGTAGTAAATATTTGGAGGTAAAAGAAAACAACTTTTGATATCTGTGCCACAGAAAGCATTTAAATAATGATATCAATAATAACAATAATAATAGCCATTACTTTATAATTATTTATAATCCAGAAACATAGGCATTTTTATAGCATTTTAAGAGAGGTCACCGGGCCAGTAAGATAGCTCAGTGGACTCAGCGCCTGCTTAGGCAAGCGCAGGGACCATGGCTCGATCTCCAGCACCACATGCTGCACTGGCCCCACCTCCAGGCACACAGAGTGGGCCACCGAGACCAGGCTTGGTGGCACATGCCTGTAATTCCAGCATTGGAGAGGCTGAAAACAGGAGAATCACTGTGAGTCCAAGCTACATAGTGACACCCTGTATCAAATATATTAAATAAATAAATAAATTCAAAAAGAGAGGCTAGGTAACCCACTTCTAGGAGTACCACTTATAGGAGTGCAGGCCTTGGATTCAAAGGAGCTGTGCTGGGGCCAGGGAAATGGCTCAGTAGAGTAAGCACTTCCCTAGCAAGCACAAGAGCCTGAGTTCAATTCCTGGAGCTGTGCTTTTTTTCCAGGTAGGATTAGGGAATTATTTCATGATGTTTGGGAAGTTTATGTTCAGCTGGCCTGATCTAGTCACTGTATTTCAACTAAAATATGGAGAGAAAATCCCTTAGTCTCCCTATACTAGGATTCTACATCATTGTATAGATTAATTGTGTAACATAAGTCTTTGATTATCCTTTTAAAACTTTTTCTAAACTTTAAGATTTTTTGAGACAGGGTCTCACTGCACAGTCGAGGCTGACCTTAAACTCACTATGTATCCCAGGCTGGTGTCGAACTCATGACAGCCTCCTGAGTTCTGACATTACAGGTGTGTGTCACACTTGGCCTGAAATTTTAAGGATTTAAGAACAAACTTTATACAGATTTTGGCAAACAGGAAAAAAAAATAACTATTATCTTACCCCCTTAACTGAATTCCTCACTTTACCCTATTGGTAGACTTTCTTCCAGTCTTGCAAAAATGCGTGTTTGCCACAGTTAGAATTACACCATTTTCTGTATTAAGTGTTCTTGCTAGACACCATTTTCATTATGGTATACTACTTAACTAGTGGATATGTCATGGAATTTATTTAACCATTGCATTATTGTTGGACATTGAGGTTGCTTCAGGAGGTACATGAGAAAACAAAGGCAGGATGTTGCTTGCACCACTGGCATAATCACCCTCAGGGACCTGCTTTGTCAATGCTCAGTTTGCTTTCTGTCATTTGATATTTAAGTTTGATGAATGTCAGCTCCACTGCTGAATCCTGAAGTACATTTGCAAAGGGATAATTTCTGCTAGTTTTCATCACACAAATTCTGGATTTCACCCCTGCACTGGGGATAGTCTAGCCTGAGAACCTAAATTATAGTAGAATATCAGCCTTTTCCTCATTTCTCCTTGAAAAATGCCTTAAAATAAAAATTTTGGGAAATCCTACCAATGGTGAACAGGGATGCTTGTCTGAACTTCCAACTGGATGAGTGGTATGCCTCATTGGTAGTTTTGCCCCAGCTCTGGAAAATAATTCGGTTGCAGCTTAAGGAGGCCTGGCCTCAACAAGTCAATTGAGTCCCATCTCCAAGAAAAGATCAAATTTGTATGTAAAGTAGGCCCCAGGGCCCCTTCAGCTTTAGAGTTTTTGCTGCTTTACAGAAGTCCAATTGTTTGAGACCAAATCCAATGGCAAGAGTGAGCCAGGGAGAGAATTTCAAGTGGGTCAATCATGCTGTCCCTTTCCCTGGGAAAGAAGGCCTTTCTGGACCCCCATTCCTCCTAGACCTGAATGATGTTTCCCTCCAGTTTCTCCATATATTTTACCATTGCTATTATCACCCTCAAAAGATTACTCTGACATACAACTATTGCCCAGAGGAAAAAAAAATTGGGGCTGGGGAGATAGCTCAGTAGAATAAGCGCATGCCTGGCAAGCGCAAGTGCCTGCCAGTTCTGAAAAAAAAAAAAGAGGCTCACTCCCAGAGAAGGGGGATGAGGTGAAAGTACATTTAGAATACCTCCCCCATTCTGCCCAACTAACACTACTTCCCCACTACTGATTTCTGAGGATTTCTGAGAGGCATTTGAAAAGATACACTGGGGCTGGGAAGATAGCTCAGTGGCTTAAGTGCCTGCCTGGCAAGCACAAGATCCTAAGTTTGATCCCTGGTACCAAAACTAAAACTAAAAATATAAATATAAAGCCTTGAAAAGAGGCACCAAGGGCAATTATAGCTTCACAGAATATCAATAGTGATCCACAAAATTGTTCTTCATGTAATGCTGCATTTCTCGAGAGGAGTACAATAAAGTGGGCTCTGACCTGATTGGAAATTGTACAAAAAGATTGACTGATTTAAATGATGTTTGACTTCGATAAGATCATACATGTAGGGAACTGAGGCTGAAGACCTAGCATTTAGGCTACACTTTACATATTTAGCTACTATTGTATGAATAATAGAGCTGGTATAGGCAGTGAAGTGCTACAGGGACAGATCTCACCAAGACTGGAAATACTGCAGCAAATGTAAGGTTTACACTTGTGTTCAGACGCCAACTAAACACAGAATGAAGTGTCTTGGCAAGAATTTGGGCTTACTTTTTTGTTTATCAAATGCATTTAGTTAAAAGTAATTATAATATAAATAAAGTCTTTTGTGACCTTTTTAGCATGTGCATGGAATTTGTGAGTGATGCATGCATGTGTGATGTGAGCATATTGTGCTGTACATGGGAAGTTCGCAGTTCATGTAAAGCATATGTACTTCCTATGGCTTGCACATGGGCACTCAAGGGTGTAGGGTGTGCATATATGGATATATTTATGGCTATGTATATGCATAACTTGGGTGTGGCATGGGCTCCCAAAGGAGAGAAATCAACTATCCAGGGCTATATTTATAGGGACATAGCTGGAAATCTGGCCAGCTCGCTAGGCATTTATAACTTCAAGCATGTTCAAAGGAGAGTAGCTAGATGGTTAGGGGCCTTGCAACCACGTCACAGGTTAAATGAAGAATTGAAGAGGTTTGTGCTGAATAAGAATATGGGCGAGTGGGGACTGGGGGAATGAAGAAGGTTGGCACTGTTTCCTGGATGGGGGAGCATGAAAGTCAGTGTGCCAAGGCCAGAAGGTGGAAGATCCCAGGACTAAACATTGCTGTGCGTAGATGCAGGTGGACGTCCTCATACAATACTGACTCCCTCCCATGCAGTGATTAATAAAGGAGCCTCAGTAGCCTGGACCTCACTGGTATTACTGGACATCCTTGCAGGCCAGGCAGGGGGGAATGAGTCCCCTACGACCTTTGCAATGATAAAACCCTAAGGTCTTAAAAGGCATCTTATGAAACTCCTTTCTTTTCCTATACCAGGATCACAAAGCTTAATATGGACAAGAAAAAATTAAGCTCCCTATATCGATGCAGATATCTTTCTTTTTCTTGGAGAGCTTGAGACCAGCCACAGACTGTACTTGAACTGGCTAGGCAGGCTGCAGTGTCTTTAGCCAGAGCTCAGACTCCTGGGATGGTTCGCAGGGGGAGCTGGGGCTCACAAGACTTAAAATCAAGTCTGTGCTGAATTAAATTGCTGAAGCTCCTCCTCTCTTTGCCTCCCCTCTCTTGCCTGTGAGGGCACAGAGGAAAGAAGAGACAACGCAGGTTTAGTCTATGGCTGATGACCAATGACGCACTATCACCAATATAGATTTTGGAGGTGGAGACTATGGAAAAACAGGTGGCTGTGGGGGCAGGTGGCAGCCTGGAGGGGGTGGGGCCTATCAAGGGGGAGAGAAGGACAGTGTGGGTCTTAGGAAATCTGAAAAAGAATGTATCAGTCCCCTGCAACTAAAATAATGCGTTTCCAAAATCTACTTTATAGAAGCGGTTCCAGAAAACGGTTGAAATGTGACCCATATTCCATGATCACTGCGCACTTGTCCTCTGTTCCACGGGAATAGGGGAACTGAGCACTCATTCCATTCACGCGAGAAACGAGCCAGGCTAAGGACCCCAGATCCCCGCCACTGGGCAGTTAGGGGCAGTGAGCATTTAGCAGAAACTAAGCTGCCCCAGATCTCTGCCAACTCCTTGAGTGACCTTGCGCAGGCCTTTACCAGTTCTAGGCTTCAATGCCATCATTTCTTGAATGGAGGGATTGAATTCGATGGGGCTCATACTGATATTCTGTAGTTGTCTTTGGGACTGTGGGGCAATGTTCAGCACAAAAGGAACCCCCACCTCATTATTCAGGGGTCCTGAGCCCTGGCTGCCCTGCTAGGAAGGGTCATCCTAGGGCCTTTTGAGCTTTTGGGTGGTGGGACGGCGCTCCTGCGAGTCTGGCCCCAAGACTCTGGCTGACCCTGCAGGAGGCTGAGCCAAGACTCCGCCCCCGCGCTCGCCCAGTGTCCTGCCGAACCATTAGCGCGATTGCTCTAAGTTCCCGGCAAAGCTGGTGATTTATGCGGGTCCTCGACGGGGCAGTCCCTTGGGCCAGGAACAATTAGCTAAAAGCCAACGGGAAGGGAGGCTGGGGGGCAAGGAGCCAAGCTCCAGGGCGCCCAGCTGGGGCTGCAGCCGCTGGCCACCCCGAACTGAGCACCCCAGCCCCCCGACTCCGCGGGCCCCCACTCACCACGGCGGGGGCGGGGCTCAAAGGCCGAAGCGAAAAGGCAGTCCAGTATCCACGCCATGACCCGCGTTGAGCGCCGGCAGCCTCACAGCTAACCTCCGCGCTGTCCTGCGCACCACTGCTCTAAGTAGCCCATGGTGACCACGCCCTGGGCCGCACCCTGCACCCAGCTCTAAGTGTCTTGGTCACCGGACACCTCGAGCCTGTCACAGAAAGGGCAGGGCCTCAGAGTAGCCCCCCCTCCCGCCTGAGGGAAGGTCCCACAGCCCCTTTCCCCTCTCAGAAGGAGGCCAGGATTCAGCTCCTGTCTGGAGAAGCTCTGACTCTGAGGGCGGGAACCTGCCCCTAGCTAGGAGATTCCAGAAACTGAGGGGAGGAGACGCCATCTCAGCCGTGGTGAGCCCCAAAACTGAGAGGGAGGGAAGGTCCCTGACCTGCTCCCAGCCCCACTCTCCCTTACTGGAGTGCATACAACAACTTGTGTACCTCAGAAGGTACAATTTGAGGGCGAGTTGATGCACCTGTTCCGGGGATCCTCAGACCTGAGAGAGATCATAGCAGCCCTAGGAAACCCTGGGTTTAACTGAAATATCATTTCAGCCCCCAGGAGGCCTAATCTAACAGAGAAGTAGTGCTTGCCCTAGGACCTTTAAATCTGAAGGGGAAGCTGTGCATCAGTCCTTCAGAACCTGTCCACTGGGACCCCCAATCCTCATCTTAAAAGAGGCATCACCCAAGCCGTGGGTAGCTCCAAGTGCTTTAAGCTCTGTTCTAGAAGACCAAGAATTTGAGTGAGACCAAGAATTATTTTTTGCTAGGCAAGGGACCCTGAATCTAACAGGAGGATTCTCTCAGGGAAAAAAAGGAATGCCATCATGCCTGGGAAGCAGGGATTTGTTTTAAGGGATTTGGTCCTTAACTGTAGTAGAAGAGCGGTGTCAGCTATATAGAAAATGGGGTTGTCCTCCTTCCTGTTGCTGGGGACTTAGAGATTCTGCTGCCTGACACAGGAGGGGAATGGACACTTGTTTTTAGAATGAATTTGCTATTTGATATTTCAATGAGGGGTGGTACTATGCTGGATTTTCATATACATTTTTTATGGCTTTGTATTTTTAAATTTTAAATTCGTATGAGGGCATGTGCCACAAGTGATTTAGTGTTTATAGCTTCTAGCAGAGAAAAACCAACCTTGTTCCCCCAAATTCTGGATAGAAGTCACCACCAGAGATGGACCACACTAGGCATCAAGGACTTTAAAAGGAAATTGCCTTTTTCTCTTCAAGTCCAGGAGCCCAAATTAATTTTCCCCCAATTCTCCATTGGTAGCTGGACAGATGTAACAGTCATGTTATTCTCTACTAGGAAAAGGGGGCTCTAGCAATCATAATGCTAGTGAGAAGGCAGAAAGAAATAAGGGAAATCCTCTTTCAACAGTCCATCACAGGCCAGAGGAGTGCAAGCCAAAGTTGGGAGTGAGAAGTTATTACATTTGCTTTGTTAACCACTGATATTAGCATTGTGTGTCAAAGGGGTGCATAAAATGCCAAAATCTCCTGTACTTTGCCATACAATTCTTAGCAAAGTAGGGCTGTGTCAGAGTTTAAAGGGCTTCCACTTATTTTTCTTCCTTTCTGGGAAGCATGCTCCCCTCTTTTGCACCAATTTCTAAATCATTTCTAGTTTTCTAAAAGCAATCAAAGACAACAAACATTCACCAGACCTGCTTTTACCAATTTCTGCTGTACAAATACCCAGTCATCCAAGCCAAACAAGTTTGACATCTAGAAATGTCCAGCTTCAGGTGCTGGATATTGAAGTCTCAGCCTTACTTCTTCCCATGAGTTTATCTGGCACCAGCTTTTATAATGACCTCAATGGTTTTCTGAGGTTTCTGTGCTTCCAGAGTAGCTCTATCTGAGGTATAAACCCATGGTAGCTCTATCTTCATTGCCTTTTTCTCAAGAAGTGTACTATGCTAAAGGAACAAGGGCAAAGGTGCTTATAAACCTGAATTGGAAGATCAATTATGTATATATTAGTATGTAATCTTGCGAGAGTTAATCTCACTAAGGCTCAGTTTCCTCATCTGAAAATAGGTATATTAACAGTTATGAACAAGTTTCATGCAAAGCATATACTCTTTTGGGGGAAAAAGAGAATGATAGATAGATAGATAGATAGATAGATAGATAGATAGATAGATAGATAGATAGATAACCAAGCTGATAGTTTTTCTTTCTCCCCTTTCATTGACTTATCTACTTTGTCATTTAATTACTTAGTATTAAAGTTCCTTTAGCAAATCTTTAAATGTCACACAACAGAGGAATGTATTCATCCATCAGTTCTTTAATTCATTCAACAAATATTTAGCAGATGTCCTCTAGGTGCCAGATATTGAGCTATGCAAATGTTGACTCATTGAATGAGTTATTACACAATTATTTTTAAATGCATAATTGGGAAGATTATACAATAATGTGAAGATACACTTCTGATACTTTTTAATGAAAAAAGCCTGGATTCGAAATGTATGCACACTATAGTACAGACAGTATAAATAAATAATACACCTATACGTAGGAAAAAGAAGCAAAAAGGAAACACACTAGAACTTTAATCATGATTGTATTTAGACAATTCAATTATAGGCAATTTTAATGGTTTTATTATTTTCATATTTTAGCATTTTGCAATTTTTCTTTAGTAAACATTATTTTACTAAGTTAGAAAATACTACTTATAGAAAACAATCTGTAACTTTTTCTCTGTTAAACAAAGGACCAAGCTAGTTATAATGACTGGACCTTGTAGGTTTGTGCTGCGCTGATGGCATAGGGTACTTAGGCCTGGCTTTGGTGACCCAGAAAAAATTGAGGAAGTTTGTCTGCATCTCTTCCAAGGATATAAGGGATCCTTAGCACCCTTATCAGAAACTTACTTAGCCTGGACCTGCAACCCCTCATGCCAAGGAGCTAATAAGCAGGCACAATGTGCACCTTTGCTCTCACCTTGACAGTCTAAAGTCTAAAGCTGCGGAGCAAGCTGCATGCCTCATAAGAGCCTCCTCTTGGAGCTGCAACTGAGTAAGGGCCAACTTGCTCTGAACTTAGCTCAATGTGTACTGTGAGTTCTGTAGCCATGATGATAAAGTGAATCTAGGGGCTTGTTGACCTTGAGAGAGAAGGCTGCAAACTTTTCTTTCCTTTTCATAAAGAATAAAAATGCTTGGCAACCAGACAAGCAATTTTTAATTAAATGGAACACTAAGATTGAAGGTCCTTAAATTTCATAACTGATCAGAGCTTCCCAAGTCATGATCCATAGGACCAGGTGCATCAGACTCTCCACAGATGCTAAAACAGTGCACATTTCCTTCTCCCACTCCAGTCTTGCTGAATACAATTTTCTGAGTATGAGGACCAGAAAATAGCATTTTTAGCAGACTCTCCACTGGGGCTTTTACTTCTACTAAAGTTAGAGAAGCTAATACAGAGGAAAAAGGTTCTCTGTAAACCTTTCTATCATTTTCTTTCCATTGCACCTCACTTGTAAGGAACATAGGGGCAGCCATCATTTTGAAACTTAACTCCAGGAAGGGTTTAGTTTTATTCAAAATGAGAAAACTTTATACAGAGCATGCATTTGGACTTCCTGAGAATTCTTGCACATCTAGCTACATGGCACTTTCTAGTCAAATTATTGCACTTGAACACACAGTTTACTGGGTTCCTTGCATCAAAGAAGAGGCAGGTGAAGAACAGTAACTGGAACAGAGTATTTCAAGGTAAAATATCTGCAGTGAGGCTGAACTGCTGGCTGAAAGAATGTGTACATGTCAGCTTCCCAACCTCAGCCTCTCCAAAACAAGATTCTTAACCCCACTACCCACCTCCCTCTACAGGTTGGCTAAAGGTCTCTGCATTTTCAGGAAAGAAATAGCAATGCCATCTATTCTGTGGCTCATGAAAGAAAATAGCTGTTTGTCTCCCAATATCTGTTTATAAGAACACCTATCAGAAGGCCCACATGGCACGCACAAGGAACATTTGTACTCACTTGAAGCCCTACTTCCTCAAGACTGGCTCACAGCTTTTCATTTGGGAAGAATTTATCTGAGTTCATGCTGAATCTACCAATGAAATCATGTGAGAGCATTCTGGGAGTATGTGGACCTCTTTGTACCTCAGAAAGGCCTCAGTTTCCTTCTTTCTTAGATGGAGCTGTACAGGAAAGTTGGAAGTCCCTTTCCTTCTATTGAATAGTATTCCTAGGATACACCACTGACACATTTCTTTCTTTCATAACTCTATTACTTCCAAACATTTTTAGATCACCAAAACCTGACAAAGTCCTCACACAATCTTCATGAGGGAGGAGTGCAGATAATTATTTCCATTTCTTTAAGTTAGAAAAAGTAAGGCAAAGTAAGAGACTAGTCCTGAGTTGCCCAAGGGAGGAAAGATGAGCGAGACCAGCCTCCAGACCCCAGATCCCCTACCCTGTTTTTTGCCAGGACTTCTTGCTAGATCCCAGGAGCTGTCTGTCAGCATACTGACACCACTCAGGAAAATGCAAGCTTTATCCTGACATCAGAAAGACAGAGCTACGATTACACTTCAGTCCCCAAGGAGGCAGGGAAATTGCTTTTAGTTGACAAGTGCATCTCCCACACACATACCCCTCTGGTTGAATGAAAAGAAAAAATCAAGTTAAAACTCCCAAATGCTAAGTTAATTTTGTAAAGCATTTTGTTCTTTGAGGTGGAAGGGGGGGCAGGATGAGAGAATTTTGCAACTCTACAAGTCTCGACAGGGTGGGGCAGGAAGAATAGTAGAAACTCAGGGGGCACATTAAAAATGTGAAAAAGAAGACAAAGTGGGCTGGTAATCTTTTACTTTGATGCCATAATCAATGAGAGAAAGTGGAATTATCTGAAAAAAAACAACTGGAGAGAATGGCAGTGTTTTTATGCCTTTTAAAAACTGCAAGAGAGTCAAGTCACTGAGATTCCATGCTAGATGAAAATTTTGTGGTTTCCAGTAGCAGTAAGTGTTTGGGGGTTGAGTGGGGGTGGGGGGTCATGCACTCCCATGTATTACCAGAGACCTCCAACCTTGGGACCAGACAAATATTGCTCGTGGACTTTCCTAGGCCTGCAGATAATTTCTGTAAATTAATTGTCTTTATGTGTTTAGTGTGGCAGCCCCCAAAGTGCTCTTATCCATCGGAACTTTCACATCTGAAACTTACAAAGCTCTGGGAAGCTGAAAAAACTGAGATTATTTCATTTCATAGATGAAGAAGCTGAAGTTTAATGAAGGGAAATCATTTACACTAAAGCACTGCCCTAAAAAAAAAATCCTGTACTTGAACCACTGTTTTTGCATCCTTCTCTGGCATTCAGCTCCTTCTCACACTGCATATGCCCTGACTGCGATCTGGTCTTTAGACTTACATATCTCCCGTCACAGAGACTATAGACTTTTCCCTTGCTGAAAACTGCAAAGCATTTCTGAAGCATCAGAATCTTTCCAATTAAGAACATTCTCATTTTTAAGATATGCACTCCAAAGTATTTAGGATTAAGAGTCAGATCTACAATATACTTCAAAATGGGGGGAGTGAGAGAGAGAGAGAGACAGAGAAAGACAGAAACAAATAGAACATAAATGTTGCAAATTGTTAATAAGGGGATGCACATTTTAAATTTAAATTTATTTCAGCTTGTATATAAAACATGATATTGTACATATTTATGGGGCACCATGTTCGACTTTAATAAGTGTATATACACTGTGAAGTGTTCCAGCGGGGGCGAACATTTCCATCTCCTCAAACAGTTATCATTTCTTCATAATAAGAATATCCAAGGTTATTTGTTCTAACCTTCTCAAATGTGCAGTACATTCTCATTATCTATAATCATCTAACTGTAGGATGGCACAACAGAACATCCTGCTCCTGGTTAACTATAAATTAGAACCTGCTGACCAACCTTTTCCAAGTCCTCCTCCAACACACTTACTCCTCAGCCTCTAGTGATCAGCATTCTTCCATCAACCTTCATAAGATCAACTTTTTAATATTTTGTACAACTATTTATCATGTCATTCTTTTAACTGTAAAAAAGTGAAAATACAAAGTTGAGCAGAATCTCCCCGTAGGTTCCCCCTCACCTGTCTGAGTTCAAATCTAGGTGCCAACAGGGCTCCACTTCGGGAGTGTAACAGACTCTCTCAGCCCCAAATGCAGAGAGGCTAACTCAGAATGAGTGGAAGGTTACACCTATGAGGTCTTTCTATCTCAGATAGACTTGGGTGCTAAGCAATGGCTGAATGTACAGGGTTAAGGTTTTAGTGGCAAAGCAGCTAAATTAGAGCCCAAACTAGAAAGGGAGTCCCCGAATTCCAGTTCAAGCTGGAAGCTTTCCAAAGATGGTGGATGTTTTAAAATTTCAATTTGCTTGTCAGGGCTGGAACTGTCATTAGAGAAAATCTAGCCGAACTTCCTCACATCATAAGGGAGACATCAAGATCCAGAAACAGAAAGGGACTTACCCAGCATCTGCTAGCAAGTTAGTGGCTGCAATGGGCCTGGAAACTAGATATCCACCTGCCAGTCCAGGGCTCCATCCATTACATCACACTGCGTCTCACCTTGAGTTCCAGAGTTCTTGGAAGGTCATCTGCCCACCCTAGGGCTTGCTCTCTTCAGACCAGCGTTGCACTTGGGCGATTTGCAGTCAGCCACAATCCCTGCCGCTGGGAACAGAGCCAAGCGCCTGAAGATGGCACCTGTCACATCCCATTGGAATGAATGACCTCCCTCTGAAACTGAGAAGAGCCAGGAGGAATTTGGGAGCGGCACCTTGAGAGCAGAGTCAATCCTGGCCCTAGCGGCTGGTGTGCCATGGACATTTGAGGCAGAGAAGGTCACCAAAAATGTTCTGAGCACTTTTCTGGGGAGTTTTCCACCTCTCTTGGACCCCAAGTGATTTATTGATTACTTTAGGGGCAGCCACTCTGGCTCATTGGTTTATCTGCCATTACCCCGGAGGGGCGGGGTGGGGGGCAGTCTGCCTGCTGCTTCCCCTGGTCTGTCTGCTCACAGGATTGGCTCATGGGACAGCTTAGCTGGACCCTTACAAGCCTGTTGAGATTAATGGCATTTGCCTGCAGATCATGAGAAATCATATCAGAAGCTGCCGGGGGAGTGGAGGGGAACAGAGCCAGCAGGGAAAGGGCAGAGGAGAGGAAGGGAGAAGACCAAATGTGGGGGAAGGTAAAGGAGGGAGAAGGAAGAGAAGAAACCAGGAGGAAATAATTCTCTTGCACACCAACTACGGACATTTCTGAGCCTGTAGCTTCTCTCACTTTTAATCATCTCCTTCATTAATTGCCATTTGTCAATGCAAATAAGTCTTTCTCCACTATAACTCAATCCTCAGATATCCTAAGCCTTTAACGGCGATGCGAGGCTGGCTTCAGTCTGAGTTTGCCCTAGGTGGTGAGGTGTCTTCCCCTGTCCCTGTTTCCAGGTCCTCTGGCACCTTAGAGGTTTATACATGAACATCAGAACTGGCCCAAGGATAAATGATGCTGATCACCACCTTTATTTTCTGTGCATCTTTGGAGCCAGCAGCTGTCCACCCCTAACCCGATGGCTGCTGGGGCCCAGCACCCTCACCTACTTATAAGAACCCAGGTATTACACTTGTCTTCTGTTCCACCCCCTAGATTCAAAAAAAAAACTTGTCAAACTACAAGCTAAGGGGCAATCGGGGAACTGCCATCAAAGGTGGATCTGCCTGGCCAAGAGTGCAGCCATGCTTCAGAAGATGGGCCATGTCTAAATAGCACCCAAAAAAATCTGATTTTAAACAAACTGAAAAGAAGAAGGGGGGCTGTGGCTGGGGCCAGATTAGGTGGCATAAACATCATGAGAAACATTCAGGAGGTGGTGTGAGCATATGAAAGAGCTGGCCACAAGACTAAATTCACCACATCTCTTGCTGTCAGTGGAGGACGCATTTGGCCAGATTACAGAACTCTGGGCTTCCCAGATCTTAACAAGGAAGAAAGCACAAGTTTCTAAGTAACTGTAGATCCTGACTGTCTTCAAGGCCAGCTGCACAGGGGCCACTTTAGTAACAAGGGAGGGATGCTGTGGCTCTGCTGCCTCTGTGGCCATAGGTCCTTGGCCAGGCTCTGAGGTGTAGTATCCTCTATGTAAGGCTACAGCTCTCTCCCACATCCCCAGGGGAAAAAAGACAGAAAGAGGGACTAATTTATCTTTCAAACTACACACATTGCTGTCCTAAAAGAATTTCTCTCACGTCCACTGAGTGGGAGTAAGATACTCTCTAATAGAAGCCGAGATGTGGTGATATTCTTGTCCAAGGCCAGGTTCAAGGACCAAGTGCAGAACCATGATCCCGCTGGGTTTTGTTCTATTTTGTTTTGTTTTTGTCCTTCTCTCCCACTCTTAAGGATGAAGGATTAACCTTCTCTGGGTCAGCCCTGTTGCTGATGTTCTAAAGCTCACCCTCTCCTGCCACTGCTACCTTGGCCACCAGGGAAACATGTACCTTCAGCCTCTGTCCTCCTTCCATGTGACTGTGCACAAGTTAACTGCCCCAAATCTTTCCCTGCCTTTGGGTCTAGAAAACTTTTTCTCATGTGTGCTCCCCACCATGCACTCACTATTTTCCCTCTTCCCACTCTGCACCGGCTGTGGAAGGCCCTCACAGCTTCCTAGGTTGAGGTGTGGTGGCTCGCCTCGAGTTCTCTCTCCTCCTGGCAGTGTTTGCTGCCCCATGGTGGCTTCCTCCTTATTGCCCAAAGCCTGTTTGCTCTTGGTGAAATCTCCCAGGTGTCATCTCTCAGATTTCTTCTTGTGCCTGTTCCATAACCTGCTTATTTACCCTCTCATTCCTTATGGGCTTATTCTCCCCATTGGCCCTCAGAGCTACTGAAACATCTCTTTATGAAAACATCTTTCCTCTCCTCCTGAGTCCTGTTCTAGCTAGCGTACAGTTTTCGCTTCTCAGCCTTAGTGTTTTCTTTTTCAATTTTTATTTCTTATTAGTACACACTTGTAGTACATAATGCCTCATTGGGAGATGGTATGCATACATAATATTTCTTTAATTCTTTCTTTCTTCCCTTTAATTCTTTCTTTCTTCCCTGCTCCCCTGCCTCTCCTTTGTATGAACTTTTAGTCCCCTTTGCCTTTTACAAATGATCTACATCTCTATTTCATATTCTCTACCTTATCTTTTATTTTGCTCTTTTAATATTTTTGAGTTTCTCAAATAAGAGAAACTATGTGTTATTTAAGCTTGTGTGTCTGATTTATTTCACTCAACACTATAGTAGTCTAAAGGTGTATTCACTTTCCTACAAATGAATCAGGTTCATCATTCTTCACAGCAGAGTAGTATTCCACTGTGTATAAATACTGTTTTAATGTTGAATGCCTTCAAAAAGAAGTCTTAGAGTGCTTTCCTCACTTTTCCTGTTAAACTCCTTCCTCTATCCACAATAAGATGGCTCCTGCCACTATGCACAAATACATGCACCCTCAACTCTTTTCTGCACAATTACCAATATCCTTTTGGAGACCTAATCCAAGTGGTGCATATTTGTCCTAACATGATCTGCTTTCTCTGCAGAATCCCATACTGTGAATCTCTCCTCATTGCATCTCTCCTTCTTTTGATTCCTCTTCCCCCCTCTGTGCTCCTCTCTGCTACCCAAATAGGAGCACTCTTCAAGGTCTCACCCTTAATGCTCAGTTTTGTATGGAGGGGCTCAGCCTCTCTAATGGTCTTGATCTCGCTACATCACTCACACTACCTAAAATAATGTTTCAAGTATAGTAGACATTTAATTAATGTTAACTTAATTGGCTAACATTTGTTAATTGCATAGTGCCTGATAAATAACTGATCTTCTGTAATGCCTGTTATTGGGTTTTACAGTTTGCAAGCATTTCCTGTGTAGTTACTTGACTTCATCCTCATAATAACCCTGTGAAGTTGATTCTTTCTTATTCCTATTTTTAAAGATGAAAGAAGTGGAATGGAGCTGACATTTGTTTTCTGCCTATTCTATGCCGAGTGCTTTACACACATTTTAATTTAATTTTCACAAAAGCACTGTGAAGTAGGTGTTCTTAGCCACATTCTACAGATGGAAAAACTGAAGCTCAGAGAGGAGGCTGGGATCACAAGGAATATATAATTTGCTTCCTCTGTATTTCATTGTTCTGTAAATTTGATCATACAAAATCTAGTGAGCAATACTAGAGAACCATATAAAAGGTATTATAGAGTGATGTTATAATTATTGTTTACGTATAAGCTTTTTTGGGGTTTGCATTTCTGGGAAATTTAATGCCAGGCATATAAAGAGCTTAAAAGGAAAAGAAAGCTTTTCTATTTCTAAATATTCTTTGCCTTTCCTGTTACAATTTATAAGAAGAAGAAACGATTATTGAGTGCTTACCATGTACCAGGCATTTCTTTCAACGCTTCACACACTTGCTTTCATTTAATGCTCAACATAACCTTTTGGTGCAGGGGCTTGAATTATACCCCAATCTGCACATAAGGTAATTGCACCTCATAGAAGTTAAGTGACTCGATCAGAACCCTCAGTTACTTTGTAAACTAATTGAAGTTTTAAGTCAGACCAAATATTTAAAGTTAATATTTTTTCAATGCTACCAGGCTGCCTTTTTGAAAGGGTAGGGAAACCAAGGCTCAGAAAGACTGAGTGACGTCATCAGCATCTCCTGTTTTCTCACTTTGCTCTAGCTGCTTGCATGTCTTTGTTGAAGGAACAGCTTTGTATTGTCAGTAATCTTTATTTGTCTGTGATCCGTCTCCTGGACCACATTGTCAGCTCTGCCAAACCTCTTTAGATCCCCCACAGAAGGTTCTCACTAAATACTTGTCAATTGATAACCATGGGGCTCTCTTCAGTGGAGAGAATTATTAATCAACCATCAGGCTTTTACAAAGCCCTTCTCATCTCCAAAGGAGCTGAGCCCTTAGTGCTCAGGAGATGTATCAGTTCCTCGCCTTCCTGCAGCTTGAAGTCAGGAGCCCACACTCCCCGCCTCCACACACCATTCATTCTCCAGGGAGCCTCAGTAGCGTCACAATCATCTCACTGAAGGCTAAATTATGTGTGTGACTCTGGGAGGGTGAGGTCCCAGGAAAGGGGGAGAAGACTGTGGGCTGCGAATTTGCATGCAGATGGACCCTGGGGGTGTTTCTCGCCATCTGAGATGACGTGCCAACCTCTAGGAGCCACACATTGTACAATAAGCTCTGAAGACTGATTGTTACTGTTATTATTGAGAATATTGATGATCACTCTTATATTTGTACAGTGAACTTTCATTTACGCAAAAGGCTTCTGCCCAAGATTTCATTATTTTTAGTTTGTGTTGGCCTTCGGAAAAAAGAAAAAAAAAACCCTTTAGGCTTTATTATTCCCCAAAGAAAATAATTCTGTCCAGCTTGTGGGGGTAGGAAATCACCCCAGGGAAACAGAGACAGCTGAGCATCTGAGAAGGGGGAATCTTCACTGGCTAGAATTTAAAGCCAACAATTGATCCTGCTGAGCAATGAAACATGCTAGAGATCTGAAGATAGATCCCCAAATGCTTTTCTTCCCTTTGCCTGTTTCCAGACCCAGCAGGACCTGTGAGTCCAGCCAGAAGCCTTAGCTCCTCCCCAAAGCACAAGTCCAGGGCCCTTCCCCCAGCGATGGCCTCAGGGACACTTCTGTGGAAGCTAGCTCATCAATTATCTCTTCTCCTCCAGACCAATTTTCTCATGCATTTGTATGAGTTCGCTTAGCAGCCTGCAAAGAGGCAGGCAGTAGTAATAATCATAGCTAACACTCATGGAGCTTTTGCTATGTGCCAAACACTATAATAAGCACTCTACATGTGTAATCTCCCTTCATCCTCATAATAGTACTCTGAGGAAGGGTTATGAAGATCCCCACTTTATGGAGAAAAGTGTCAAGGTTCTTAGTGAGTAAGCAATCTATCCAAGGCCACACAGATAACTAATGCTGATCCAGGATTCAAACCCAGGTCTGTCTGTGAAACCTCCACCCCTGTATATTGTCTCTTTATGTTGGCATTCATTTCCCAGACACCAACAGTGAGACTCAAAGATTGGGAAGCCATGTAATGTTCAGAGGAAAGAGTCTCTGGAAGTCTGAAAATAGTTCGTCTCCCATTTCTGCCAGTAACAGACTAAAGGACTCTATGGCGTCACTGAAATTCCCCTGCTTCTGAATCTGCAAGCAGGGTCCACAGAGTGTGAGATTCAAGAGAGATGAGCCAAGAAAGGTTAATCTCCTTCAAATTTATAGAGTTTAAAAGCACCATGCAAATGCAAAGTGTTCCTTATCATAATCCTTAACATTATTATTCCAGCCTATTCATCTACCAATGAACCTGGGATAGAGTCCTGGCTCCGTCCCTGGATTGTGGTGCCATTTAAGTACCAAGACAAATCGTCTCCGGGAGTCAGGGGTGATCCATTATCCGGATATGGATTATTTCTCAGGAGTAAATCGTTAGCCCTGTCGGGCTGCTGATGAATTCTCCCACCGCACCTGGGGGCTCATTGCTCTGCAAGGGACGTGCAGGGAATGCAAGCAGCTGGAGTCGCAGTGTGACTCTGCAGATGGGGTCCTGGGGGCGGGGAACAAGGATGGTAGTATTAGGCTTCTGGGAGCAGTAACAGCCCCGCCCACCTGTGAGTGAGAAGACTGCTAATGAACTACCCTCCCATAGCCCAGCACAGGGCAGAAAGGGAAACTCCTGGCCTCTCCTGCTGCTTGAAGCGTGTTTTGGTAGAACAAAGCATAAGAGACAGACATATTTGTATACTGGGAGCTACAGTCAGAGCTATAAGAGGAACGGGCAGCCGAATGTAAACAGAAGAAAAGAATTGGAGAAATACAGGGATAGTAAAAGAGGAATAGGGAAAGAAGAGGAAGATACTGAATAAATAAAGGACCACAGAAAAGAGCCATGCATAGAAGTGGAATAGAATAAAAAGAGAAATCATGAAAGAGGATCTAAGAGGAAAGAGAGAAAGAAAGAGGGAAAACAAAGACAGATTTAGAAAGAATCTTTTAAAGGAAAGAAAGGGAATAATATGGGGAAAGATAAATTGAGAGAAAAAGCAAACAGCAACAGAAGAGAAGGGGGAAAATAAATAAAGTAGTAAAATAAGAAAAAGATAGAAACAAAAAAATCAAACCACCAGAGACAAGCATACAAAGAGAAAGGAATGAGGATGGATTGGTAGTCAACAGAAATGAAGAAATTTGAAAAACATGGAAGAAGAGAGTGAGGTCTATAAAGAGATCTGATATGTTTTCTCTGCTTTTGTGTCTTTTTTCTTTGGCTGTAGGGCACACATGGTTTCAAGCAGATAGCTCATTTTTTCAAAGTGGTACTGGGGATTGAACCCAGAGTCTTCACCCTGAGACACATTCTTAGCCCTATACTATATATAATTAAGACAAGGTTTTGCCAAGTTTCCCAGGCATTTTTGTAAGAGAAAGCACTGAAAATAGAAAAAGAAAGATACAGACAACCACCTACTGAAACAAAGACCACAGATACAGAGAGTTATACACATAAAAGAACACACACACACACACACACACACACAAAGCCAGACACCTTTAGAGGCAAACAGGTACATGGAAGTGGCATAACTGGCTCCATCAAAGCTAAAAGATTTGGTATATACCCACAGCAGACAGGTACCAACAGAGCCAATCTAAAGGGATACCAAAATGGGCCACAGGTGGCAACTGACAAGAGACAAAATAACACTGCTGTAGAAGGTGACGGATGAACTCAAGGAAAGATGGACTTATGAAGAGAGGTACCACAGCAGGGGCAGGAGGAGTAGGGGGATCTTACCACTGCTCTGCTTCTCTAGTCTTTTTTTTTTTTTCAGTACTGGGGATTGAACTCAGGACCTTGTGCTTGCCAGGCAAGCGCTTATTCTACTGAGCTA
>NDGM011250847.1:2459-17699 GCA_002564305.1 Octomys mimax
GCTAAGCAAAGCACAGGGACTGCGGTTCAATCCCCCAGCACCACATGCCAGCCAGCCCCGACCTCTGGTGGGCTGAGCTGGACACACACACACAAAATAAATAAACAAATAAATAAAATTAAAAAAATAAATAAAATAAAATAAAATTGTTTTACTACTGAAAAATATATGTATGCTGTTGATCAAATTTTAACTCAAAATTTAATTGAATATAGAAGCAAGAAAAAGTTTAGTATTTTAGAAAAAACTATCATAATCAAGTCAAAATACTTATTTTATAATTAAAATAGGATCTAAAATATTAACTATTTTGCATTAAATAACACAGCTAGCTATTTGAGCTACTGATACTAGATTTACTAGCTTTGGAAAATACTTCCAAAGTAATTTCTAATAAAAATATACTGTATATGGTAACACCCATAAAATAATAAATGGTGATTTGCATCCAAAAATAACAAATGATATTAAGTCAATATAACTGACTTGTGGTCAGGACACACTCTCATTTTGTTGTTGTTGTTGTCTTATAGTTCCGAGGCAGTATTTGAAATCAGAAATGACCCATCTGAGGTAAAAGCCTGTCTGGCATGGTCTCCCTGTATAACAAGCACACCAGGGATGAAATGTTTAATTCATAAAATAGAATTCAGAAATTCTGCCATTCCAACTTTACATGTGCTTCCTAATTTGAATCATTTATATTCAATAAAAAAATCTCACATTTTTAAAATAGGAAATTGTTTCTATGGAATACATTTCATCATATATGCTACTGGGAGAGAAAGTATAATCAAACAGTGATTTTTTTTTAAAAAAAGTGCAGTTTAACAAAACTTCATCAAAATTAGAAATGATGGATATAGAAATGACCACACACACACACACACACACACACACACACACACACAGAACAGAGGCAATAAGAACATAAATTCTCTCCTGAAGCTTACACATTCCCACCTTTCTTCCATCTCTTGGTAGTGCACTTTCACGCCCTCCCACTATCATTGCTCTTTCACTTTTTGTAACCTCCTACTCAGGTTACTTTTTTCTTAAAAAACAAACAATTAGAGGAAAAAAATGGATGAAGAGAAAAAACTTGTGATATTTATGTAGCGTCAAGATTGAACTGTAACTTAAATTAGCCTCAACTTATATTCTGAAAACATAGACCAAAGAATAGGAAAGAAAGAAAGAGAATGCTGTCATCCTTGGAGATTCAGAAAGGCGAAGGACACAGGTGGAGTGGGGACATTGTCATATTCTACCAGAACGCCTCCTTCCATAAACCAGTGTTATTATGTTTTCAGTTTTCATGATGATCATATGTCTACCTCAGATACTTTTCTGAAAAAGAAAACCAAGCTAATTAGGGAGATACTGAAAGAACCTCACTCCTGGGGACAAATATTTCGATGAGGTCCACTTCTACATCAATGGGATGGTAGATGTCCAGCACTATATGGAAGATAACAGTTTGAATGACAAACACAACTTGTAACATGATTTTCTCATTATAGATAAATGTAAGGACATGGACAAGAGAAATATTGCTTCTAGTTATAGTGTCCTTCTCTGAAAAGGTCTCCTCCTGAAATTATGTGAACATATGACAAGAGGTTTTTAGGAAAGGGCAATATGTTCCAATAGCTGTAGAATGACAACATTTAATTTTTCTATTACTAGAAATCGATACAGAAAGTGAGTTAGTACAGAATATATTAATTCCTGCTGTTCATTTTGTTTAGTATTTTAGACTACTGGCATTATTTCTATAAGCTATGTTGCCAAAAAAGAAAACAATAAAACTATCTCAGATTATATGGTAAAGTTTCTCATGAGTACACGTGAGTAAACAGAAAGGAATTTCTGGAATCTGGACCGTAACCACAGCTGAATTTTCTATAAACTATCATATTGTCTCTGGAGTGTTATTTGAACTGATCAATATTCAAAAATTAATTTTACCAAAAATTATCAAAATTTTGTTTCTGGAAGTAATGTTCAAAAACTGGGTGCTATAAACACTAACCCCACGTATCATAACTAACATACCCTCTAAAAACGTTTTATATTCAACTTGAAAGAGTTTTACTTTTTTAAAAAAATGTATTTGGTACAGGGTGTCACTACACAACTTGGACTCATAGTGATCCTCCTGTTTTCAGCCTCCTCAGCGCTGAAATTACAGGTGTGCACTAGCATGCAGGGTCTTGGTGGCCAGCTCCGTGAGCCCGGGGTCACAGCCAGTGCACCATGTGGTGCCAGGGATCAAACCTATGCTTGCCTAAGCAGGCACTTAGTCTGCTGAGCTATCTCACTGGCCCAAGATATTTATAGATAGGGAATGATATTTCATATTTTTATTTTAATTTTCTGTAAGCACTTAAGAAACTCATCATTTCTTATGTGTTCATTCTCCTTAGTGATATATTATTTTTATACTACCTTAGAGAAGTTTAATAGTCCCATTTTGTATACATATATTAGCATGAAATATATGAAAAGAAATAATTTTCCTGTATTTGATTTGTATTCTCATCTTGTCAATTGTGATTTTGGGCACACGTAATATTTAATTTATGTCATTAAATTCCAAGATTCCTTGAAGTTTTATATTTTTATGTATGACTATTTAAGAAAATCTAATTCAAACTTACATAAGTATGGCCATCAGATAGCTCAGTAGATTAAAACACCTGCTTAGGCAGATTCAGGGACCGGGGTTTGATCCCTAGTGTGTTGTGCTGGCCCCACTGCCAGGCACGCTGAGCTGGTAATTGAGACTGGACATGGTGGCACATGCCTATAATCCCATTGCTTAGGATGTTGAGGACAGGAGAATCACTACAAGTCTGGATCTGTGTAGTGAGAACCTATAGAACCAGCACTAAAAACAAAAAACAAAAATAAATATAAATATTTCCATTTAATTTATATACTATGCTTTGTTCCTTTCTTTAAAACGCTTGATATTTATACTATGTAAAGCATCACGTTGCTGATAGTTTTTTGATTTAAACAATAGTCTCAGTCACAGTTTTAAATGCCCCACCTTTCTCTGATTTATGATTCATAAAGGATTAAGTATTTCTTGAAAGCCTGTGCTTATTTTTTTAACTCTCTGCACAAGTATTGCATAATCATTTCCAGCTTTTATGGAGTTATTTCTTGGCTGGAAGTGGTAGAATTGGTTGTTTTCTGTTATTTAAATATGTATAAATTAAAATATTAGAGTGCTTTTAGGCAGCGAGTAACTTTTGGTCGAAGATCAAACACAGGAGCACAACTATGGATGTGAGATCTGTCCTTACATGCAACATAATCCAGTGCAATAATAGCCACTGCCCATAGCAATGATTGAGAACCCAAGCAGTGTTACTAACCTTCAAAGAACTGTACACTAATATTTTAGATCAAATACTACCTACAAAAGGAGCTGTACCCAGAGCTCAGCATTAATTGTATTCTTAAGTGAAGGTGTCCCTAGAACAAGGATGAAGCAATACCTCTTGTAGGGCCAGCCAAATAGCTCAGTAGATTAAAGTGCCTACAAGCAGGCACCGGGGCTAAAGGTTCAATCCCTGGGCCTGCCATGCTAGTCCCACTCCCAGGGCACACTGAGACAGCAGTTGAGACTGGGTGTGGTGGCACGCTCCTGTAATCCCAGCTTTAGGAAGCCTGTAAACAGGAGGGTCACTATAAATCCAATCTAGTAGTGAGACCCTGCACACCCTGTAGATCCTTCCCTAAAATACAAAAAATAAAAAAAGGAAAGAAAGAGAAAAAAATAAATACCTCTTGTAGAGGTTAAAATACATTAAAAAATTATCTGTGTAATTTTCAAGTTATATGGATTCTACACATTTAAGCAGATGTACTGCAAAAGTACAATTTTCATTTTAGAAAATTAACACTACCCAGAATTTCAAAATATATTAAGACAGAAGTGGAGACCCAACATGAAGCCTAGATTCAACAGTACTTCTGAGACTTTCACCCAGGTCAGTATTCAAGTGGTTGCAATGATAGAAAACAGGGAGCATATGAAATCTGGACACAAAACTGGCTGGAGTAGGAAGAAAAATGTCATCCACTCTGGTCCTGGCTGCAGCTCAGCTTTAGACAGCGCACCTTTGTTGGAGAAGTACAAAGTCCTGCGTGGGAAGAAGCCAATGGGTACAGATGTGGTTTGCACCCAGAATGACCACTCATGCTATCAGTTTCTGGTCAGCCAAGAGGTCCTTCTGCAGGAAGCCTAGAGAGTGCAATATTTGCTTAGGAAAATCTCCCAGGCCTTGGGCACTGAAGTGATGATCAAACAAGAAAGGTAGAGGCAGTCAGGTTTGAAAAGTCAAATGCTGGGATATTGTGTATTGGGGTTGCCTGAGCATGGTAGGAATCCAAGCTAGAGAGATTTAGTGAGCTTCAGCAGGGATGCAAGCAGCAATTGTTAGGGTTCTGCTTATCATCTGCCTATACCTGGAGCTACAGGGAGCTTGACCTACAGAGAGACATGAAAGGCTGCCAACGGGGGCCCACAGACACAAGGATAAAACAAGATACTGTGGCCTTGTTTGTCCTGTAATGTGCACTTCCAGGCCCAGGACTCTGTGGAACTGTAACCTGGAGAGAGTCTAGCCAAACAGCAGTACAGCTGGGCCACAGCTGGGGTGTGCAGGAAAAGGTTAGGGCAGAGCTCAGACAGTAGGACCCAGCTTAGGTACCTGACGCTGAGACTTCTGGGAAAGCACCATACCAGCACCATTCTGGCTACAGGCATGAGCAAACTAGAGACTCTTGAACAAGGAAGCCTAAACTAGGCAATGGTTGTCTTAACCACTACAGCAGGATAGCAGTCCTCTCCCTTTACCTTCTGTCTTCCTCGTTTTCTTTCTTCTTCTCTTTCCATTTTCTTTCTTCCTTTCCTTTTTTCTCTTTCTTTTCTGACTTCACCTTTTCTTTTTATTCTTTCTTTTTTACAGTTTCTGTGAGTATTTTGGTTTGCTTTACTAAGATTGGTCTTCATATATATGTATCTGATTGATAATTTGAATTAGATTTCATCCTCACTTCTATAATGTTCTATGTCATATACTTGCATATATGCACACCAGTGATTTTGTTGTAGAGATACATAACTTTGACTTTTAGTCATACAATTGGATATAATCTGCTCATCTCTTCTTTCAATTACCATGAAAAGTCCCTGCATCTGTATGATTTCTTTACCCCCACATTTAATCTTTGTTTTGTTTCAACTTTATCTTTTCCATATATGATTCATATGTAAAATTAAGTGTGTGTATGCATGTGTGTGTGCAATTAGTATTAATCTGAATAAAATTATTGTTTAATTTTACTGGATCATTATACTTTGTTATTATGCTTATCTATTCCTGAGATAGTGAAATGGTAGACATTTCTTAAAACAAGCTCTTATGAGATATATTTAGATTCACAATAGCTGATATAGTTACTGTTCACACCTTTCTCTTAGAACAATGCTAGAGGATGAACCCAGCAATCTGAATAGACTACAGGGAAGCTCTCACAGTGAGACATGCATTGCACTTTGGGGACATCCTTCATTTCAAAGACCTCTCTCTATAAGACAAGATCTGAAAACTTCAAGTCATAATTGCATCTATAATGAGAAAATATCCAAGAAAATTTCTCCAAAAATCTTTTAACTCCACAGTACTGACTGTGAAGTTGAAGTGCTGACTATGAAATTGATGAAATTCCAGAAAAAAATATTTAACAGTTGAATGACTGGGATAAAAAACAAGGCAAAGTGTTGAGTGAGTCAATTACTAAACTAATCCATGACATCAAAAACAAACAAGCAGCTGATTGTGCTAAGGAAGACTAGGGAGAGCATAAAAAACTTTCAACAAAGATATGGAGGGTATGAAAAAGGAAAAATCATGGAAATTATAGCCTCAAAAAAAAACAAATATTGGTATCAGAAGTTGAAGAGAAGATGGTGTATTTGAACTTTCTGCCATTAAAAATGCAAAAAAAGAAGCTATAATTAGATTATCTAAGAGTTTATACACTGCTGAAAAAGAAGAAGTTTAAGATTAATCATGAGGAGTCTAACATATGGGAATATTGGCCAGAGCTTTGTATGAAATGGATATGCAGTGATAAAGACACCTTTAGAGCCACAAGCCCCCAGCTACCCAAAGAGTGTTGTTAAAAACTGAAAGGTAGCCTGGAGCACCACAGTCCAAGTAGGATCAAAACACAGTGCACTGGGAATGTGTGCTCTGCCCTTGTCCTCCCCATACTTTGGTTGATAACTTAGATTAGCCTAAGGGCAGCCATGTAGCAAACCACTCTGTCCTTCCCCTGCCTGTTACATGAATTTTTTTTATTGGTGTTCTGCTTTAGTCTTTATCCTTCCTTGTTGGTTATTTTGAATCAATAAAAACCCATAGAGACTTCAGTTTGGGGTTGGTTCTTTCTTTCTTTTTTTTTAATCCCCGAGACTTTCTCCCATTGAGGAGTCTTGGGTAAAACGCAGTGCCTCTGGGGTTTCTTAGAGTGTAAGCCAGACATGGACTGTGAGTTATCTCTCACTATTTTCAGAAAAATTCCCAACTCTGTAGAATGAGATGGATACACAGGGAAAGGAAATATATGGAACACCTGATAGTCATAATCACAATAGAAGAAACATCTTTTCACCATATATCTTACTTAAAATGCCAGTAGTTGAGAACAAATGAAAAATACTACAATCTAAAATAAATAAATACTCAAATATGTGGCATGATCAAAATATATGTTGAGGGGCCGGGGAGATGGCTTAGTGGTATAAGCGCTTCCCTAGCAAGCGCAAGGGCCTGAGTTCAATCCCCAGTTGTGGAAAAAAACAAAAACAAAAACAAACAACAACAACAACAAAAATATATACATATATATATATAACATTTAAATTTCATAAAAATATTATCATAAAGGCACAATGCCCAAACTCCCACTTAAAATACCTCCATCCACTCCTTGAACACATTTATCCCAATGTGGACACAATTTCAGTTGTCCTCTTGTGTCTTCATGAGATGGGATAAAAAAATATGTGCTCCTGATAAAGCATAACCAACATAAAGACTGGCTCAGAAAAAATGCTGTGAAGTGTTCTCATACCTTCTTCACCACATCTAGCACTGTCTGATTGTTGGCCTTTTTCAAATGTCAAAATTAATATGAGTAGGTTTTCAGTCAATTTATGACATCAAAGAAGCTGTGATACTACAACGAAAGACATAAATGAAGACTTCCAAGACTGTTCAGAAACTGGAAAGAATGATATAAAATATGATAGAAATGAGATTCATGCTTTTGGAGAAAAATGAGAACTAAAAAGTCTACAATGCATAGTCCTGTAAACTAACTACCACATAGAAAATAAAAGGGCTGATGGCTTGGGAGGAAGCTGAGTCGTAAGTACTTGATGAGCCTGCAAGTCTCCCAGCCTGCAAAGTCAAGGGACCTGTGAATTTTTTATTTCTTAATTTGTTGGCTGTTGGTACATTGAGGTTTATATAGTTAGAAATACATGTACTTGAAGCAGAGATAAGTCTCCTTTCGAATAATTTCCAATAGGAATGGAAAAGTAAACCCAAACAAACCCTGCAAAAAGTAAACCCCAAAAACTCAAAGAAAAAGGAATAATATCAAAACACATAATGAATATATAATGCCATAGCAAATTAATGAATCTAAAAGCTAATTCTTTGAAACGATCAATATTATTCATAAACCCAAGGCAAGATTGATCAAGAAACTGGGACTAGGTACAAGAAAGACAAGAATGCTATATCAGATATTTTACCCCTGGCCCCTGCACCTACTTGCAGGCCCTTTAATCTGCTGAGCTATGAGGCCAGCCCTATTTTATTTTATTTATCTATTTTTATTTTATTTTATTTTATTTTTTAAATGTATTTGGTACAGAGTCTTATTATGTAGCTTAGACACATAGCAATCCTCCTGTTTTCAGTCTCTCTCAGTGCTATGATCCCAGGCATGCACCAATATGCCTGGACTTGTGGCCAGTTCAGGGTACTATGGGCAGGTCCATCATGGCATGGCTGTGGTGCTAGAGATCTAACACCAGATTTTTTGTGCTGGCCAAAACAGGTACTTAGTCTGCTGAGCTATCTTGCCAACCTTCTTTATTTTATTTTAAAGAGAATAAAAAATGAAAAACTATTGAAAACAATATGGAATTTCAAAACAAAATGGTAGGAAATTAATAATGTTTTATGGCATATTATTATCTTCAAAGTAGTTGCTCAGATTACTAAATTCCATTTCTAGCAATGTATTGGTTATTAGTCCAATTATTTCACTTTTATTTTTGAAGACATTTTCCTGTCTTTATTTTTAATGTTTGATATTTAACTATTTTCAAAAAGTGAATTTTTATAAGGCTTTTCACTATAGACAGAATAAGAAACACCAAGAAAAAAATGGAAACTTAAGAGCATCCTTATTCATACATGGACAGCCTTCTCCACTTTGAGTCTCCAAAATCTATGCCAAAAGAAAGCTCCAAGAAAGTCAGAAGACTTCTACTGAGTCATTTGTGTTTATCTGGTACAGCTAAGCTCTGTAACAGATTATGCTGGGTGAAAATCATCAGCAAACAAACTAGCTTTGAAAGTTGCCAAGGCATTCAATGACAGAGCATTCAGCTGCCAAAAGACTCTTTCTATTCAAATATATCTGGGCATGAATTGATTTTGCTTAGTCGTGCACATTACCCAGAATATACTTCATTATCTGAGGACTTGTTTCATTACTCCTCCTAAATTTCAAATTTATGCAGTTCATTTTCTTTTTTTGGTGTGTTTTAGAGAAAGTTCTACAGCGTGTTCAGGGTCTCACTACTAGATCGGACTCATAGTGATTCTCCTGTTTACAGCTTAACAAAAGCTGGGATTACAGACATATGCCACCACACCCAATCTCAGTTGCCATCTCAGCATATCCCAGGGGTGGGATGGCACGGCAATCCTGGGGATTAAACCCCTGGCCCTTGTGCCCGCTTGCAAGCACTTTAATCCACTGAGCTATTTGGCAGCCCCTTTATACAGTTTATTTTCAATGTATACCTTAAAAGTATATGACAAAGAGATTTAATGAATAAAATTGAAGTAAGGTAAGCAGATTTAGATTTAGTGCTATGTTTGGTTGTTTTGTCACATATAAATCTAAAGCTTCAGTAATGTATCTGTTAAAAGATGTCTCATGTTATGCATTTTAATTATGCTTTAATCTTCTTATTCTTTTTTAGTCCTCGTTATTTAGACTTGTTTATTTTTCAGACCAGTAATACACTTTCTTCCTTCTTAACCTGCCATTGATCTACTGAGTCATTAGTTTTGATTATTGCACTTTTATTCCCATTTTTTTTGATGTTTTGAACTTCATTTCTCTACATTTTTTTTTGTTGTTGTTGTTTTGATTTGTTCTGTTTCACTTTTCTCAAGCTCATAGTTCAACTGAAAATTGTTCTGCTTACTTCTGAGCCTATTCTCTTTGGTCATTTAAGAATTTGAAAACATTTAATGTTTACAAGTACACATTTCATTCTTAGAAAGTTTGAGTAAGATGGATAAAACCGAACCTCCCCTACTGAATAAATAACACAACAGACTTGTACACAAGAAAGTGACCAAAACACAATGTGAAAAGTGATTCTCCAAGGAAGAGAGACAAGCAAGCCCCACAACATTCTCAACCTCTTAATTGTAAACTTGAAACAACCTGAGCAGAGAAGAAAGAATTCCTTATTTGGGAAACCAAGCAAGGTGTTAGGGTCATAGCTGCACAGAGACAACATCATGTGTCCTTGAGGGTTCTCTTCCAATCTTGCTCTGTGTACTGAGCATTTTTGTGTAAACAAACAAAGAAACAAATGAAAAATACACAGATGAAACAAGGGAAAGAATTGCATGAAATGAGGGCAAGTATCAATGTCTACAAGTCCTAAATAATTTCTTCTTCAAGCAACGAGGAATCAAAACATGTAACTTTACTAAATTGATGACTTGTGCAAAAATCTGCATATAGAAGAGGGAAGTACCTATTCTTTCAGATAATAATAAGGAACTGGGAGAGAGCAACACAACCTGCTTATCCAAAATACTAGATATATACAAGTAAGTTTAGAAATGAGAAAGGAAGAGTGGAGAAAGCTTAAGTAAGCTATTCAGACAGAAGTCAAGGGTTCATGGGGCCTGGGACATGGCTCAGAAGAATAAGTGCTTGCCTGGCAAGGGTCTGAGTACAATCTCTGGTTCTGCAAAAAAAANTTCCAGAGAACTTTTGATGCTCAGTATGGTTGCAGCACAGGGTTAGATTAGGAGTATGGCAAAAGAAATCTTGAATAACAAGTTCCAACATATGAATACCAAACAATGAAGAGTGGAGGGGGGAGGGGGAGGCAATCTTTAAAGGAATTAAAATATGTTGTATACATCCACCTGATAATCACAATAAATGTAATCACTATAATGCAAATGTATACTAAAATTAATATGAAAGAAAACCATTCCATACTGTTAATGATGATTCAGAAATATTTAACATAGATAAAATATATAAGTGAAATATAATAATGCAGCGACTAACAAACATTTGGATAATAAAGAACTTAGGAAGATTTTTTTACCCATTGCTTAGAACTGCATTGCAGATGCAGGTGAGGCTTGTGTCTGTACCATTGCATGAACAGATCATATTTTCACTGTTTATAAATCAGTTGATGGACACCTTGGTGGATAGCATTTCTTCAATTTAGTGTTAATGTAATTCTAAGAACCTCACCTTAATTATGTAAAGGAAAACTAAATGATAGTAATATGTCAATTTTTTGAATCATCTCCGTGGTGTTACTGCAGTGGCTGAAGCATTTTAACAACCACCTAGTATGCAAGGGCTCCAGGTTTTCTCGATACCTCTACAATGCTTATTATTTCATTATTGTTTGTATTACTGTGACTAATCTGACGGGTACCAGGTAATATTTCTCTGTGGTTTTAATTAACATTTTCTGATGAATAATGACATACAGTGAAATATTATTAATCTTAAAAAGAGTAATATCTTGTCACTTGTGTGAACATTGTGGTTAATTGAAATAAGCCAGTCACAGAAGGACAAATATTATGTTACTAAAATTATATGCATCAAATACAGTCAGATTCATATGGAAGAAGTTGCAAGGAACAGGAAGAGATGAATGCCAGAATTCACAAAAAGCCTACATCTGGTAATCTGAGAAAGAAATTTGATGATAACAATACATAATATAGCAACCATTATTAATTCTATTCTTGGTTTGAAATTCTGTACCATTTTTATTGCTCTATGTTGCTTTGTTTTTGTCTTTGTTCTTGTTATTTGATTTTGGGTTTTTCCTCTTTAAAATAAAAAAAAATCTTAACTAGACAAGATGAGTAAGTTCTAGGGATCTGTTATACACATTGTGGCAGTAGGTAAAATAACTATTGTACACATGGAAGTCTAAGATGGTAGGTCTAATCTTAAGGAGTCTTGCCATAATAAAATAAAATTTAAGAAAAAAGACAACAGTGGATACATAGTAGTCAGTCTTATATGAAAAATATTAACCGTAGTCAACATTAAAGGTACTATCTAGGAAAAAATTTTCTGTCTGGTTAATAAAGGTAGCTTGTATAATTCGTCATAATATCAATGTTGAAGAAGCAGTACTTTGGGAATAAAGAATTAAGGCCTTCTAAAATCTGTTGAATTTGAGTTCCTGGATATTGAACAGAAATGGTATGTACACAGTTGAATTTCTGCTGGAAATCAGATGAACACTTCTGGAAATCATGACTGAGGTCTGTATAAGTGACATTCTTTCTCCAAGTACATAATCACATTTGATCACTGAAGATGTTCTAAAGATTCAAATTTTACTTAACACTTAGGTCAATGTATATCAGATAAAAATATTTATCTTCTTTATATCTAGTTAAATATATAATATCCACCAAAACTCCTGCAGTTATTACTAAAGTGATAACTTTTGAGTGTATGATACAGCTATTTACCAAAAGGTCAGTCAAAGGAACACTTTATTTTTTGTTGAAAATTTGCAAGTAGCCCTATCCACACATATTTCTATGAATCATGAAATATGTACTTCACATTACAATAATATTGAAATAGACAAAAGCAACCCAAAATAACTATAAATTGGAACAACTGTGACATAAAAGTATTTTCATCAAATATAAAAAAGCAATTATTTTCACACAAAACAATAAAAATCATATAGCAAAGCCTGTATAAATCTTATGCCTCCTGAAATAGGTGAATTGGAGAAATTGTCTTCCACATTGCTAATTGGGCGAACACCTAACAACCTTTCTAGATTCTAGCAGCTGATGATATTGAAGGGACCAGAGGCTAAAATACCTCCAGTACATATAGTGTGCTAAGAAACAAAGACAGATAATGCAGCACTACAGTGGAAGTTTGATACAATGTCACTTTTTTTTTTTTTTTTAAACTGGGGATTGAACTCAGACCCTTGCGCTTGCCAGGGAAGCGCTTATTCCACTGAGCCATCTCCCCGGCCCCCAATGTCACATTTTATATTCAGGTTCAGCAGGCTTTCTTCATTAGCTGACAAAGAGTAATGGCTGTCCATAAAAAGGTTGAGAAAAGAGTAAAACCACTTTGAAATCACCCCTATAACTTATTAAACAAATTATGAAAAGGAATGAAAAAATCACTTTTTTGTATTTTCCCACTCATTTCACCAATCACATTTATTTACTCTTCAGCTAAAAACTCTTCTTATATTCTTTTAGTAACACTTTGATCTAGTGTACAACACAATCATAGCTATTTTTGCTAGATTGTTTTGTATTTTAGAAAATGCTTCCAATTACTTGCTAGCTTAGTGGAAAACAATGAGTAAAAAGAGATAAATACTAGTATAAAAATTGAAATTATTAAAATTAACATTCAATTTGCATTTCCTTAATAAAGTGATTAAAATACCTGAGATTAAATGACAGAATAGAGGGATAACTTTAAATGTTTGTTTTAAAAGTTTAAAATATTACATAAAATGTATTCACAGTGTTAATTTATTATATATTATAATAAACTCATGTCCTTTAATTTTAAGTAAATACAAGTATTAAGGTAAGTTGTTACTGAAATATTTTATTTATCTATTTATTCATTCAATGAAGTTATGACGAAGCCTGCTGTTGCCCTCTTGAGGGGACGGCGTCTCCTCTGCCATGTCGCACACCCAGCCTTTTAGCTAGCCAATGATGGACTGTAAACTCTACAAACTGTTGGCTAAAGTAAACCTTCCCTAGACTGGGTGTGGTGGCATGCACTGTAATCCCAGCATTTGGGAGGTTGAAAACAGGAGGATCACTATAAATCTGATCTGAGCAGTGAGACCCTATAGACTGTGTACTAAATGCATTATAAAATAAGCCCTTCCTCCTTTAATATTGGATATTGGGTATTTTGTCTCAGCAATGGAATTTATTAGTTCTTTCATGGAAATAAAGATATAGATATAGATATAGATATAGATATAGATATAGATATCTTTATTACATGGAAATACTTTAACAAATACAATGAAGGTATTTTATTTTAGCTACTGTTTGTTAACTAGTTGCTATTCATTTGATACTGTTTTTAGAACTCTAGTGATTACTTCATTTAAACTTAAAATAAATCATGTCTGGCAGTGTATGTCTTTTTCCTATCATTTTGGAGAGTGAGGCAGGAGGATGTCCATGAATTTGATAGCCTCAGCCATATGAGGAGCTCAAAACCAATCTGAACAACTTAGAAAGTCTGTGTAACAACAACAGAAACTAAAACAGATAATATAGAGTAAATAAAACTATTAGCCTCATTTTCAAAGACTACTGAGAGATCATCTATTTTTTTACAGTTACAAAACTACTATGAGAATGAAAATGGTGCTTAATTGTACGTAACATCTGTGGTTTAACGGGCCACAGGTTTTCTGTATACTTGGTAGAATGTTTCTTCAGGTGTGCTTGGTGGGTATTTCTGGATGATTTCACAATTGCATTGAAAGATAAAGCAAGAATTCTCTTCAAAATGTGGGTGAGACTCATTCCATCTGTTGAGGCCTTTAATAGACTAACAGGATGAATAATACAGAAGCCTACCCATCTTTGCCTATCTGTCTATCTGTATTTCATGTAGAGTGTAAGATTTTCCTTGTCTTTATATTGGGACTCAAACAGAAACCCATAATCATCCTCTTGCAAACCTTCAGATCTAGACTGACATGTATGTTGCTATTTTTCTATTTGTTCTGTCTTTCTTTACTTTTTCTATTCTTTTGTTTTTGCAGAGAATACAAAAAACAGTTAAGAAAAGCATTAGAAATGATACAGAAGTTGAAATGGCTAAAAAAGATATACCTGTTTTCGGCGGTCAGGATGGCAAGTCCAGGTTCTGGGCCTGCATGGCATGCGGTACCACTGATGGAACTCAGCTCCTGATGCTTTCCAGGCAGGCTGTTAGACCACTGAGCTATCTCCTCATCCCTTAAAATATTCTTTATCTTCTTTTAAATTTCTTATATTTTTCCCAATTTTGCACGCATATATCTGGTAATCTAAACAATTTATTTAAAGACAATCCTATGCAATAAAAGAAATATTGTCAAATTCATGTTACTTTGTTTAGTGACATTCTGTATCATTTCTAATGTTTTTTATTCTTCTTATTTTGTATTCGCTTTAGAAAATAAAAATAAAGGAATAAAAAAAAGAAAAAGAAAAGATGTAGTATTTTTATACAATGGAGTACTACTCAACTATAAAGAAGACAAATTCAAAACTTCTGTAGGTAAGTAGGTGCAGCTAGAGAGCACACTCACAAATGAAATAAGTTAGATCCATACATATAAACATTGTGTTGTCTTCCTAGTGTAAGACACTGAAAGAGTAAATGAGCTTTCCTGTCTCTTAGACCTCTCAATTTGGCCTACAACTATATCGTTGGTTTCCTAGGTTCCTAGGTCTCCAGATTTTCATCCTAAGATCTTGAACTTTTGAACCTCCACAAGTGCTTTAGCAAATTCCTTAATAAATCTCTCTGTCCCTGTCTCTCTCTCTGTCTCTGTCTCTGTCTCTCTGTCTCTGTCTCTGTCTCTGTCTCTCTCTCTCT